>SOPF01026755.1:41917-54585 GCA_012979155.1 Hypericum perforatum | reverse complement strand
GAGAGAGAGAGAGAGAGAGAGAGAGAGAGAGAGAGAGAGAGAGAGAGATTTGGAGAGAAAATGTGAGAGGTGATTGGAGTATAAATAGGGAGGGAATGGGGAAAGAAAGTGGGCGAGGGAGAGAGAGGGTGAAGGTGTGAGAGTATTTATTTTATAGGATATCCAAATATTATTGAATCTGTTATTCTATATTTAGATATAATACTAACACATATTATACTTTTGTAATAATTTGAATTTCTAACATTTTTTATAAATTAAAAACCACTAAACCATATGTAGAATTATGTACTCGTTTTTTTATAGGGGGAATTATGTATTTGTTAGTAGAGGAAAAGATTGGGAGTGTGTTTTGCATGGAGGTCCACCTAGACATGTAAGGGGAGACCACGTGGTGGATTGCTGGTGAGGGCACTTGGGCATTGACATTTGACGGGAGGACAGGATGGGAAATAAATAGACACACTTCAGACAACTTGGGAAGGTTTAGAAGAATGTATTACTCTATTACTATCGTATCTTTTCCATTTACCAAACTAAACTATTTCCTTCAAAAAAGTACTGGGTAGTATTCCTATATTTGTTGAGTTAATTAATAAAAATTGAGTAGAGTAAAACTATAAAAAGTATCACAATTCCTTTAGCCAAATCCAATAACTTATTTTTTTTTAAATTTATGGTTTGAAACTTATATTTAAATGAAAACGCTTCTTTAATCTACTGATATGCGCAGTGATCACCAATAAGACAAACTAACTGTTCTAATTTTTACATAGGCACAAAAGTATGGATGATACAGTGGATTTGTTTATTCCCGGTAACACCAGCACCTTCTAGTTGGCGGCAATTGATTAAATATTTCTGCGAGGACAGTAATAAATCAAATATAATAGTAGAACTTAATAACTAATAAACCTAATATAATAACACCCACGCAACATCTACACAAGAAATCTTAATCATTTGATTACGGGAACAAAATTGTTTTACCACTCTTCGAACTATCAGATGAATGCTCAAAATTATAAATAAGGATATTTTACTTGATGATACACGATGCATATAGATAGATAAATACCGTTCGTGAAAATTAGTTAAAAACTATATATTTGGGCAATATAGTTTACATCTAATAAGAATAAACGAAAATGAAATCTAGAATGTGAAAAAGCAGGTTCCGGCAGTTGGCTAGCTTGGTATCATTGGACAAACTAGTCCGCATTAATATAATATTTGGAACTAATTTATGAGTTACCAACTTTTATTATCTTATTTTCAATCAATTTATATATGAGAAATTTCATATGATACGACTAGTTGATTTTGTGACCCGTTTTCACAAGATCCTTGCTTAACTGGACATTAGAAAAAACTTGGGCACTAAAATTTCCGCCAGTTGACTTAATTTGAAAGAGCTTTTGAACTTTATCTCCCGAGTTATAACATGAGCTACATACTCCACTTTCTGCATGCAATTCTAGTATTATGTCTTCTGTAATATAATCTTAGTTTATAGTTTGAATTAGTCAGCAACAAATATCCATTCAAATATCCAAATAGGTAGAAGTGATGTCCTCATTCCGCGTTGCAACCTCTTGTAGAGGAGGAGATGGGGGCGGTGACGATCACCCCACCACCATGCACTCCCACTATACCGTCCTCTGGCACTCACACCCAACTCCATGTGGGTCTGTGGCCTTTTCGTCGCTCTCCATTGCCTTTTCAACCACGAAATCTGTCGCATCAATTGCCCCACACGCTCGCCCTCATGCTGTTACCATTTATTTGAAACGCTTTAATAAAAAAAAATCATTAAAAGAAAGAGTATTATCGATATAGTGTCAATATTTTTGCACAAACTGTATGCATTCTCAATTCTCAAATATACATTTACATAGTCAATACCTTATTTATGTGACAGTTTTTTATGGTATTATAAGATTCGTAAAACTTCAATTCAAAATTTCCGTTAATAAAATATAAATCTCTTCACATTTACACCAACAATTATAATTAATTTCTCATTTCTCATTATTAGGTTATTATAAGTATTTAATGAGTTCTCTATGATCCCAACAATGGGCCATTGGAATTGACATGCTGATTTTTTTTTGGTGAATAAAAATTGTGGGAGAAATTGTTTCCACAATTCTGGCTCTTGGAGGGACTTTTTGGGGACTCGCTGATTGATAATTAATATATATGGTATTTAGGTACGAAAAAAAAGGGTTTACCCTTGTCATAGTGACGTATCATTCAGCTAGAGGTCCCCCAAGTAAATGACCCAACTACGTGAAATAACGAACAGCTGATGTACCTTTGGGTGAGACTATATAGATGCCCTTCGATTTTTTTTATGGTTGATCAGCAGATTTTGTAGCCACATCTTAAAGGAAAATATATCGAGGGGCAGCGGGATGAGAAGTGGAGATAGCAACAGCCTTTGATTTTGGGGTATCCCTTTCTTAAAACATTCCGATGGAAATATTAATGTGCCGTTGTTTGGGATATCAAACAATTGCAGTGACCACCAATGCAAACTGGGTAGGATGACAACGGATCCTACCTCCTTTTCAAGAGGTCGGAGGTTCAAACTCTATCTCTTGCGAATAGGAAAAAACTTTGCTTGAGAGGAGAACAAAGTCCAAAGCCGTCTAAAGTCCCGGAAATTTGAAGTCCAATAGGCCAAACTTAATATATAAAAAAATAATTGCAGTGACCAGGCATATAGTAAAGCAGCCAAAAACACTCGGCACAAAAATTAGCGCCAACAAGATCTTTGGTGAGTGACATAAGTTATTGGAGTTTAACAAGAAAATTCAAATTTGAATTTTAGAAGTGAAATTGCATTTAAAGTTAGTAATGAGATACTGAAGACTTCAATTAGTCTGGTTAGGAGTAGTCCTACTATCTTAGGAGGCAAGACAAAGTTAGGTGTCCAAATTATACTCAACATCGCACATTCTAATTTTCGGCAACATATCTCTCGAATTGAGATTTTCTCCCCTTAAACAATTCAGTAGTGTTTTTAATTAATGCTCAGATCCAATCAGCGGCTCACAGCGTTCTCTCCCTTTTCGTTATTTTATGTGTAACGCCGGGATTAATTTAATCTAGCATAGTCTACCTAATGTCATGGATGACCACAAGAAAGAACATCAAATGGGAATTATTAAACACACTTTTTAATATTAAATGTTCTTCGATGTTGGACAATTAGTCGTTAACAAACATCCATATCAATCACCAAAATAAACAATCCTGTTAATTAAATTTTTAACACAAGAACATACATAACCATCAAATTCAAGAGACCCGAATAAACTATTTTGTGGTCCCATGCAATATACGATAGATATAGATTCCACATGCCCCATGTTACTAGAAAAACCATAATAGATAATATCGTGATAATGGACACCTCATTGCACCGTTTAATTGTTGCTTTTATCTTAGTAGGGTTTCGGTCGACATTAGGTAATTAGTCAATGTAAACTGCCAAATCAGAATCTTTCCAAATTATCTTGCCTAACGAACAACTGATATCTATGTACACGAGCTCTTGCTTTTTGGACTTCAAAACCTTCGATGAGGTGAGGGTTATTGGCTACTCTGCAATATTATATTTTGAAAAAGATTATGTTTGACCACAAAAATCTTCGATTTCTTCGGAAGAAAAATCCTGAAGTGACTGGGCATGCGCCAAAGTAGCGACCACAGTTGGTCCAAGAACCACCTGGTCGTTGACTGCAGATAAGGGGTCGGTTCTTTAGATCCTTATCCATGTCTTAAATCTCTAATCATCTCTTCTTTTTTTCTGGAGTACCGTGTCTATTTAGGTTGATTTTTTTTAAAGGTATATATATATTGCTCCTGATTAAAGCATCACAGATTACAAAAACATCCAGTGGCCGTAGTTGCTAAGGAAGCAACCAGTCCAAATACAAGAAAATAAAGACAACCCATCAATAGTACTAACTCCTACTCAGATAGCGTAATGTTGGAATCGCGAGCCTTATCAATATCTTGTCGTGGAAAATTAACGAGTACTATAGGTGATTCTATAAATAATATATAATTAATTCCTAAATTTGGGGATAAATATACGAGAATTCAAATTTATTATTAGTCGGGCCAACTCTTATTAATTCCAATTGGTCATTTTGGTTATGGTACAAACACGAAAAGCTCAATCATTTACATGTTAGTATGTTTCTAGACAGGTATCTAGAGTTTTAGATCACATTATTCTTCGATATATTTTTAAACAAAAAATTTCTGTCGGTAAAAGATGAAAATTCAATCGCTCATTTTGAGAAATCAAGTAGAATTTGTTGTCCACTTAGTCACATTGGTACATGTTTAAATAGGAATTTAGAAGACCACCAGAGAAAATCTCATCATCACAAGAAAAGGGAATTTAATGCGAAGATAAAAGGGAGCAGAGTAAATTGACAAAACACTTTTTTGGGTTAGAAATCTTGATTGACCATCTCTGGTTGGTTTATGTTATTTTCCTCCGGATATCTGAACGAATCTTGCAAACCAATGTTGGGTGTTTCTTGGCATCAAGCATTCGAATTGGTGCTATTTTTTCACATGCCATCTCGTGCAACTTGTTACGAGCTATAGCTTCATGGCTCGGACAAATGTTATCCTTACCAACTTGCACGAATACAACCAAGTAATCGTTAAGAAGACAAATGTTAAAGATTTTAGTTTTTTAAAATCTAATTATTTACACCACCCATATGCCAGAATTTGACTCATGGATTTATATTGGGATATAACGTTTTTCGCTGTTAACCATTCTCATTACTTAGCTTTCTGTTATTATCTTTTTGGTGAAAAGTCAGGTTTCATTAGCTAGATTTCTTGATGTAACGTATCCAAAATGTACGTGCTCTTCAGTGCACTGATACTATGTATGGTCTACGTTTGAGGGTGACCAGGACTATGTGGACCGAGGGAAAATTCCACAGGTATGACTCAATTGCACTAATAGTTATGGCGAACTCTAGTTTTGTTGTAAGATCAACTATTCAGATATTAACATTTAGTATAAAAACACAGTAAAAATATTTTAATTCTCGTGTGTATGCATATCAAACTTGTAAGAAAAAGGGTCACTTCCAATGGCTACATGGGCATTCTAACAGGCATCCGATTGTCAGTGACAGTGACAAAGCAAAAAGTGGCCTCATGATTTGACGACTTGGATCCAATAATACCACCTTTTTGGGACGGAAATTTGTCTGTTACAACTCATTTGATGTAGGCTCTCATTGGTATACATTTTTATAATGTTACTTAGTGGTTAATATGTGTGATTCGTCTCGCTTATCTTCATATTGGTCGTAGGGTATTGTCACTTTTCAGTCGCATCACTTTCACTTAATTGGATTTGATATTTTCACTTATTTTTTATAAGTTAGTGAACTGTAAATATCGATTTATTTTGAGAGATTTCTAAATGTTCGTCAATCAATTAAAGATATTGTTAACCTTAAAAAAAGTAAGGAATTTGTTGAGAATTGTGGCAGATTCTCGACTAAATCATACTAGGGCGAAGGTATTAGCTTCTCTATAACATACCATCTTCTCGTGTCTCGAAACGATTAACATTGCAGTCCCATGAATGTAGTCTCTATTGCTGAATCACATAGAGAATTTGTACATACTTTGCGCGCTAAATATCTTTTAACTTATTTGATGTCGTTATACCATCCAATTATTTGTTATGACAGTTTTCCCCAACATGATTAATCATAAATTAATTTCATTTTTCATGGAAATAATACAGTGCATGAATTCGTGGACTTGAATTAGTTATATACCAATTAAGCAAGATGATGGTATATATCGTCGGATTCTTAATTCAGTGTTTGATCTCGATAACCACTGCCCCTAAGAAGCCTACGATGCACCTTATTATATAACAAATTATTGAATTTCACACTTCCTCTTTTATTGAGGCCGGTACCAAAATTTTCTTGATCCACCATGCCCGCAGAAAATTAAATGTCACATGATTAGCACTCAGACGTCTGCTCAATTCCATCATTTGGCGATTTTAATTAACTATATAAACTGGTGATAAAATGTGTGCACAAGAACCGTTACTGAAAAAATAGCGTAGATCCGAGAATAAAATATGGTTAGTTATAATGACCGTTGAGATACTGGGCATTATGTTTGATTGCATGCACATGGTTAGTCGTTCAGTTTAGGCAAAATTTAATTGGCATTTTCCATTTGAAACCACATATAAAAATACTTGTTCTAGGTCTAGAGTTTGACGTTTGTGAATACAAAAGTATAATCATTTATTGAGAGAATTTATGACTATTTAAATACAATATTTGACTCCAATTTGGTTAAGTTTAATATATGTGAATGTTTGGATTATATAAAAATTGATTGGTCTAATTTAATTTTTATTGTCCCTCAGTAAAGTCATATTGGTGGGACTCGAAAAAATCACTTTACAGAAATTATCACATAAAAGAAGGTTTATATTTTTATATTAAACGAAAAACTTAAAATTTTGAAATAAAAATATTATTTTATTTATATTCAAATTATTTAAATCTCAAGTTATTATAATATTCAAATATTATATTTAATGAAGATATTTTTCTATAATAAAATACCCATCATAAAATAGTATCTTGATATATTTTTGAATTTGTAAAGTATGTAAAGATATATGTATTTATTATAAAATATTATTTTATAAAAAATTAGGACATAAATTTATTATTATTATTTTTAAAATATTATATATATTACGATAGAGAAATTATCACATGTTTACACTGATTTGATTCGAGACCAAAACTTTTATCAGTTTAAAAAGATTATCACTTTAGAAAAAATTACTTTACTTAATGTAGTAATCAAGTATTTACTTATAATTAGGGATCATTATTGGAGTTAAGTTAGAAGCGTAATTGTCAATGGTGTTGCCATGTGAGCCATGTGGATATCACTGCCACAAAAATCATTACCACTTGGCGAGGGAGGTAATAAATAAAAAATAAAAATAATTGCATCTTCATTAATTTCCACGAGTACACTTATGGAGGACGACGTGCAAATTCACATGCATTATGATACTCCCCGCAGCAAGTGTTTGTTGTGTTCGGTGCAGCTGAACCATGCATTCATATTTTGTTTGTTTTGTAATTT
This sequence comes from Hypericum perforatum, assembly GCA_012979155.1. Taxonomy (NCBI): domain Eukaryota; kingdom Viridiplantae; phylum Streptophyta; class Magnoliopsida; order Malpighiales; family Hypericaceae; genus Hypericum; species Hypericum perforatum. The sequence goes on along the minus strand of SOPF01026755.1, from coordinate 47,394 downwards.
TTGTAATTGATTATTTTCAGATTTTAATTAAAAAACGATTTTGGCTAATTATGGTTATATATTAACAACGAAAGAAACTAGAAAACCATCGATTTTTTTTATATACCCATGATAATAGTTAAATTTTATTTAAATTGAATAGCTATCCCACATAGTATAGCATCCAATATTAGTAGTATCTGGGGATATCCCTATATGATTTTCTTATTTTATATTAAATAATAAGGCGGAAAATAGAGTACCCAAAATTTGTTCGTGGATAAATATTGGATCAGTTTCCAAAACTATGCGGAAATGGTTGTAAGAAAGAATGTCAATCGTATTCTTCGCGCGTTATGAACAGTGTGAAAAGTTAACTATCTGTCATTTAGAGTCTTTTGAAAAAAATTTAGTAATGTCTCTAATAAACTAGTTGATTAAGTAGACATTCGAATATCAGGAATATCGAGTGTACTAAGAAAAATTCTCTAACATGTGATTGGATTTGGTGAGAGCTAAAAAACTTGTTTCGGGTAAAAATTATCATTAATACTTCACAAATAAATCATTATTGTTTCAAATTCAAATCATTATCATAGCAAACCATTATTGTTTACTATCCAAACTAATAACACCAAACTATTATTGTTTACAATGCAAATTAATAACAGCAAAATATTATCATTTACAATGCAAATCAGTATTTTTTATTCTTATGGAACAAAGTTTGTCTCCACCAAATTTAATCACAACCAACCTAATAACGTGGATAGAAATAAGCTAGCAAGTCAATTCGAGACTAACATTAGGACATAGTAGACATAGCTATAAGCTACCAAGGTAAGCTCTATAGAAATACAAAGACTACACACTATTGTGTCATCTTATTGTTACTGTTATAGTATATTTCATCATATTCGTCCCTACAATTATATTTTGTCCCCTGGTTTGGTATATTTTTGTATTGCCTCTCTTTATTACGCAAATTGATTAACAATCTCCTCAGTTTGGAAAAATTATACATTGAGACACCTGAAATAAGAACCTGAATTTTTTATGGCAATGGACCACGTAAAATGACAAAAATATCCACAATAAAAAAACACTCTCTCTCCCTCTAATCCCATTAGCGAGGAGGAGAAGGAAAGAGGAGGGGGAAAGAGAAAAGGGAGAGTTCGGAGGAGGAGAGGAGGAGAAGGAAGGAAAACGAGAGGGGGGAATACACAGGAGTAAGAGAGGAGAGGAGGAGGGTAGAGCAAAAGTGGGAGAGGAGGGCAGAGTTCGGAGGAAGAGAGGAGGAGAAGAGAGGAGGAGCAGGAGGAAGGCGGAGAAAGAAAAAGAGGAGGATAAGATGGAGGGCAAAGAAGGTGGGAGAGAGAGGAGGTAAGAGGAGGAGGAGGGAGAAGTCCAGAGGAGGAGAAGAAAGAAGAGAGAGGAGGGAGGGGCAAACGGACAGAGGAGAAGAAGAAGGAAGAGAGGGGGGGGGGAGGAGGAGGGCGAGGAGGAGGGAGTCCAGAGGAAGAGAACAGAGGAGGAAGGAGGATGGAGGAAGAAGAGATGGGTAGAGGAGGGAGGGAAAAGAGGAAAGAGAGAGTATTTTTTTTAGATCAAGGATATTTTTGTCATTTTTCGTGGCTCCTTGCCAAAAAATCTTTGGTTCTGATTTCAAGGGTTTCAAAGTACAATTTTTCCAAACCAGGAGGATTTTTTAATCTATTTGCAAAATAAATAGGGGCGAGAGACGAATATGCCAAACTACAGGGGCTAAATATGACTTACGCTTAATTTTTTTCTCCACCATCATATATTCTTATTGTTTCTCATAACTGCTTCAAGTAAATTTTATTTCTTTTTATTATAGTCAATTGTATTAAACTCAAATATGAATTTAACAAATTTAAAAATATTAAAATTAATTTTAGATTAAGAAAAATAACAATTTTGCAAAATATAAAAATATATTAAGTTAAACATATGTTATATGATAAATTAAAAATAATTTTACTAAATTTAAAAAAGAGTACGTCAGCTAAAAAGTGAAAAAATTGAACCATTCATTACATGATAAGTTTTTTTCTGGAATAAGTAAGGTTGGCAATATGTCTGTATTCGTTTTGTATATTTTGGCTTTAACACTTAATTTTTTGGCCTTGATTATTTTGTCTATTTGCCTACGTTTATTTTTTTCATGTAGTTATAAAGCTTCTAACATCTATTGTGCAATCCACTTTTTGTGTTCAATTTGTATTGTATGTAACTCTATAGAGGACAAATGCGTCATTGCATATTGTAGCTTTTTTCTTTCTTCTTAATGCTGTCTATTTTTTTTGGAAGCATCTCTATTAGTTGGTTACAACATTGTCGATCATTTGCTCATTTGAGTAGGACAGTCGATGACAACTAAATAATCTTCCTTCTCTAGTTCATGTTCTTTTAGAATTTTCACCACTCTCTACAGTATGCGACTCGTTCAGAAAGGTAAATGTTGACTCTTATATTCTAAATAAATTCTAAATCAATTTTTTCCCGAAAAATCTCCTTCTTATTTTTGTCGAGATTTAAACCCTCTAGAAAAAATACTCATGTACTCCTCCGCTTGTTTCCTTTTCTAAATTCTCGCTATATGATCGGTTAAACGTTTGCTATGTGCATCAAAAGATATGTGAATACTAAAAATAAGAATAATATACGTGAATCCTCCGATGCTTGTACACATGGGAGGTCAAGTTTTTTTCTAGAAAAGTTATATATTATAAAACCATTTATAACCCGAAAATTTAGATCTAATTATCCAAATTAAATAATAACAATTTTTTTTTAGAAAAATAATGTGGAGAACATAAATTTTTGTACTCATTAAAATGGGTGACAAAGGTCCGGAAGAAATTAGAAAGACGCCCCCACCATATGGGCGGTTAGCAACTAATTAAGGATTCAGTTGGTGTAATAAGATTATATTTGGTCGGTAGCACATGGCGTCCATGGGATGCGGGGAGAATATATTGTGGTTGGGCATTTTATTGAAAAAAACAAAATGTTGGTGATCATCATCATGGTATAACTTCTCGGAGGACTCGCTCAATAATTTGAGCTCTGTTGTTGGTGGTTGACAATTCATAATATTATGGTGATGAATTTATGTATATTATTTTAATTAATAGATCAAGAGATATTAAATAAAATTAAGCGATATATTAAATTATTTGAATTAATCGGCAGAAAGTGTCAAATTTCACAATTTGGATATTAATAATAATTATATTCGCGTTGATCAACACCTCCATTAACAGAATATTTTAAAACAGTTAAAATACTCACTGACATAACTTTACTATCATTAAAAAAATATACGTTCAAACATGGATTAACATATTGAATCATATGAGAATTGTCCAACCCTATTTATCAAGTAATTTGCAGTTTGTTATTTTGTAAGCCTTGAATACATATCATATCAAAGTCCCACGGCATTTAAATTAACTCGTTTTGGTACACTGATCATACTACACTTCGAATCAGTGCCCTGACTTCGTGGGCCTCTATCTCGGACATGCATAGTGTACATTATCTAGTGGTCGTCAGGCCACGATCCTGTTATCAGTTATATCAGGCCATGCGATATTAGCCATTGCCGCAACAGGTTTAAGGTACCAATGGTCGTTGTTCTTTAACAGATTTTAGTTCGTAGCGACTAAATTTATAGTGGCTGGTCTACTAAGCCACTCTTGTATGCAAAAGTGCTTGGTACATTAGTATTGGCTGTTGCTGATGAGTTGTAAAATTACTTATAAGGATAATTGACTAATAAATCATTCTTTAATATTTAATATAATACATATTATTTATCTTTATGTTTTCGTTAATTAAAAAGTATCTCTTAATTTAATATTTAATATAGTACATATTATTTATATTTATACTCTCGCCAATTAAAAGAGTGTCTCTCTTAATTTAATATTTAATATAGTAACATTTAGTATTTATTTCTATGTTTTCGCAAATAAAAAAATGTCCCTCTTAATTTAATATTTAATATGATAATATTTAATATTTATTTTTATATTTTTGCAAATAAAAAAAGTGTCCCTCCTAATTTAATATTTAATATGTTAATATTTAATATTTATTTTTATATTTTTGCCAATTAAAAAAACAAACCTCTTAATTTAATATTTAATTAGAAATTATATGGATCAAGGGCTATTTAATAATTTGATATTGTAATAGCCATCAACTAAATGTAACAGCTATAAATTCTAGCTGTTGGAAAAATTGGCTGTTCAGTTCCAATAACCAATTTTTTTAATTCACCAAACACCTAAAAATTGGCTGATAAATATCTATCAGCCAACCACTAATCTCTAACAGCCAAATCAAACACCCACTAAATTTATAGTGACTCGTCCACTAAGCCACTCTTGTATGGATATCATTTTAAGAGTAAGTTTTTTTAAAATATTCCAGTCAGAAACCCAGCTATTTCGAACTTCCCACGAACAGTCTTACAAGCCCATCGACCCAATTTCATTGCTTGAGAAAATAATAATTTCCGAAGAAACAAAACTAGTTCTATTTTTTTTTTACATCCTATTCTAAACCTATTCTATTACAATATAAGGGATCGAACCCTGAACTTCCCAAACTCCTCTCCATCCTTATGTCGTTTGTAAGAACCATGAAACCTATGTGGAATTTATCATATTTTGGGTCATCACTTAGTAATTAGCCATTGGGTAGTAATATGTAAATTACCGACTGAGGGTGTAGTTAAACTGAAACTATATAAAGAGGACTCTCTTCTTATAAAACCTAACCCTAGTTCATATTCTCCCCTCAAAGTGGCTTAGACGAGGTTGTAGACGATCAGGAAAGAGACAACGTGGAGAGGAGTTGAATCAAATGAATTAAAGATCTAGAGAGAAAACGAATCTGTGTAAGAAGGAAGAAATACTAGATTCGAGGTAAGTCAGTTTCCTTGGTAGGTTTTGTTCTGAATTTTCGATCCCCGCACTTGTTCTGATTTTGATAGATCGTATGTCATGAATTCATTGAATAGGGTTTAAAAGTATTATCACCGTCGACTGTTTATATAATAGAACTGTCATCGTAAACATATTTGGATTTAGATTCTCAGATCATTATTTGCACATATGCGATTATTATTTTGCCGTGGACATAGTTCTTAGCTATTGGAAACCTATTAGTTGAAATTGTAGGCATAGTAAATCTCACTGTTGTCACAAACCTAGTAGAATATATAAAACTGCCATCGTAAAATAGTTTACTCCTGCGATTATTTTATTTGTAAACCTTAAAATCGATGATGCGAGATTGGTTTAGGAGTAGTTATCGCGATGAACACATATAGACATATAACTGCAAATCGTTAACTTATTTTGTTCCTTGCGTTTATTTTATATATAAAGCATCGTAAGCCTGTTTGTTCATGCGATTATTATTATTATTATTATTATTATTATTATTATTATTATTATTAT
>SOPF01026755.1:0-37577 GCA_012979155.1 Hypericum perforatum | reverse complement strand
ATTATTTGTACGCATCTGTGACCGCGGAGAGGTTAAATACCGTCTGTGACCCGCGAGGGCGTTCTGAATGATTTGAAATCCGCGGAGGGGGTATATCCTGTCTGTGATCCGCGGAATTCCGTCGTGAATTAGTTGGAACTTGTTGGAATTATTTGTACGCATCTGTGACCGCGGAGGGGTTAAATACCGTCTGTGACCCGCGAGGGCGTTCTGAATGATCTGTATTTCGCGGAGAGAGTATATCCTATCTGTGACCCGCGGAATCCCGTCATGAATTAGGTGGAACTCTGGACTGTCCGTTATTGTTAAGTATGTGGTTAATCTGTTGGTTATGGTGTTCAGCTTCTGTGCATATTCGTAATCAGTCTGTCTATTCTATTACTTGTCTTGTTGTATGTTTATTTGAGCTAGAGTAGCAAGGAAATATGTACGACTTACTGAGTTGCGTAACTCACCAAATGCGCTATTTGTTTCAGATCTACTAGATGTGACTAGGGCACGGGAGTAGGACAAGAAATCAAGTGAGAGTGAAGCATGCATTTATTTACCGATAAATAATCTTAGTTTCTTAAGAAACTATTTAGTATTGAAATAAGCTTGATAGACCTATTGGATATTTAATATTGATGTTGAAATAATTTAACTCGTTAAGAGTAATTCTCTCTTTACAATGGTTGACATGCCTAATTTTCGGGGCGTGACATCGTTGGACCAAAGTTCACTCGGCAACAAAACTAGTTCTAGACATGCATGTTTTAGTGGGCATTATGTCATGTTGTAGATTCTCCGGTATCCATTGGGGTTCATAAACCTGACCCTTGAGGGATACGCTAAACGGCCACAACCACTACCAGCCCTAGGTAACGAGTGAAGTTCGATTGAATATGGAGAATTTTTTTGTAATGAAGGATACGGGATTTTTTTTTTTGGGGGAAAACTGTAGAAATATGAGAATCAAAATAAAAGAAAATTACATTGATCCGTATCATGAAAAAAAAATGTTATTGTCGCAAAACTTAAAAAAGGAAATGTTAGCGCATTTTTTCTTCATTCCAAACCGTCCGAAATAAATTTTTTAACTCGGTACTCAATACAAAACCGATAACAAGTAGCTTTCCATCGAGAAATGCGGCATCATAACAATAGGAAGATTAGGGTTCCAAAGCCAAAAGTGTCAAAAAAAGCGTCGTAATGTAAAATAACATTAAAATAATTTCCATTTTTCAAATTTATTGATAATGGGCCTCTGGCGGGCCTAAATTGGGCCGGGCTCAGTTCTAAGACCAAACCCCACTCTCCATCATTTCCTCCTTGGTGTGGTCGAGATCGAATCAATAAGATTAAACAAAAATCCGGAGACGATCGAGATCGAAAGATGGCGGCGATAACGAGCGCATTGATAGCGATAGCGGGGGTGGTGCTGGGCTGGATCGCCATCGAGATGGCTTGCAAACCTTGCCTCGACAGAGGTCGCGAAGCAATCAACCGAACCCTAGACCCCGAGTACGATCCGGACGACCGGTCGCCTCTCCTCGATTCCCATTCCGCGCCTCCTCTTCCGTCCACGTGAAGGCAGCCTCAGTCTGATTCCCCAATCTCTTTCCTGGTTTCATAAGTTGCATTGTATTATTGCTTCTCTGTCTTCTATTCCTGCGAAATATGCGATTTTTTTTGTGTTTTTTTTTTCTTCTTCTTCTTCATTTAAGAAGTGTGATCCGAGAGCTTCTTGATCAGTTCTTCGGGCTGACCCTGAATGGAATGACTGAATTCGATTTGATTCGTATACAATTCAATTCGAATTCAGCTCCTTAAAATATATTTCAATTCATATTTGAATTTTATACATATATCTTAAGTTCATCAATTCGTTAAATTATTCAGAAAATTAAGTTTTTTTTATATTCAATTCGTTACATGATCACAGTTGAAAACAATGGGACAACATAAAAATTGAAATTTTAATATTTCTCGTCAGTCTTCGTCGTAGGACCAAAGTTAAGTAGACAAATTAATTTGCTACGCTAAGAAATATTTATTTTTCCCAAAAATGTTTAAAATTTTAAAACATAAAAAATTTCAAGGAAATCGAATTAGGAAAATAACAAAGAATTTGAATATGAATCAATGTTTATTCTAAAAAAAAAAGATTACAAATCAACGTTGGGTTTAGTCATATTTTATTGTTGGGATAATTTTTTTTGTGGGATAAAATTTAGTTTTTTTTTTTTGGTGGAATGGATAAAATTTAGATGATTGATGTAAATTTCCGAGATCTGAACAGTATTGCGATTCAATTTCTCCTAACTCAAACTTTAATGCGAACAGGTTTCCAACCACACTTGCATTGCTTGATTTAGTTATATATTATTCTTCGTAGTCTGTACAATACCAAAAGAGCCATCTCTTAGACCTTAGTCCACATTCCTAAAAATCTTCATCACTTCTGCTTTATTCTTACCAAAAAAGCGTATCTCATATGAGGCAACCAGGAATCCATAACAGGACCATGAGTAGTGGAAGGAAGCCAATTATGATTTACAATATCAAAATTTTGCAAAAAGGAAATAACTATAACAGAGACTGTACATCGATCATTCTACCCCCAAATCTCAAGCCAGATAATTGTAGATCTGAGAATTGTTCTTGTCTCGTTCCAGGTATTCTCTGTCTATTAGACTCCCTATTCTCTTCTTCAGATCGGCCGGCTTTATCGGAAACTTGAGCTGCTCAAAAGAATATACAACAATGTCTCATAGGCAATGAATGACAAGCAACCTTGTGCAATTGCGGCCAGTGCCACTGCATACTGTTTTTTATACGCGAGGGATTAAGTGAATTATCAAAATACCTGTTGGTAGAGCTCGGTTATGAGAAGTGTGTGACTCAGCACTTTTCTTGTCTTCATTATTCGAACAATAGCAGCATCAACCTGCGATTCATATCAGCAGTATAAGGTACTCTAATCGCAACAGTTGACCTGCGTTAAGAAGCCTCAAAGTCCACGCCTTCATCGAAAAGTTGGGAGAGAAACCTGATATTGACGGTCCTGAAACACTCTCTCTGTGGTGCTTGTGTTCTCTTCTACAGTTTCTTTCATCTGTATGGCATTGACCTGCATTTCGGAGAGGCATTAGTATCAAAACATTACGGAAAGAACATGATCTAGTGCAGAAAAAACAGTGTCACAATCCCAGTACGCATTGTAATTAGGTCTGGAAGGGAAAGAACATGCCTTGATTCTGTAAAGAGGAGCAGTGAATTCGTCATTGAATGCGAATGAGTCATCGTCTTCTACATCCCTGCCTTTTGGCATCTGCAAGAACACAATGCAACATTAAAAGGCACAAGTTAAGGTTGAACCTCTATTATACAAATTACAAAAGGAATACCACATACCTTCTGCAGCACACGAACTTTTCCACATGCTAGAGATTGCAAAGTCCTCCGCAGCTCCTTGTCCTCTATTCCAGTTGCATCCTTGATATCTTGGAATGTCAGTTTTTCGGCGTCATTAAACAGCATTAAAACGACCGTCTACAGTAGACCACACATGAAGCAGATAGGAATTAGAGGACAATCACTCTACTGCCAAGAAATGTGAAGGAAGCATAACATAACAAGAAAGACCAACCTGAAACAGAGAAACTGCCAGCTCCTTTTTGCCGTTGGGAAACTCAGCTTTCAACACACAATGGCCCAATGAGTTTTGCCACATCAGTCGTCTGCCATTGTACTTGCTTAAATAAAACTCCTTGAAAATATCCTGTCATACAAAGGGATAAACAGATCACAGAACGTCCAATCCAAAACAACCAGATCATTTATCTGACAAGATATATATTCCACGACGAGCACAATCTACTTTGTTAGACCTGATACACGTTGAGTTCATGAGGAAGTCTGACATCCATTGGTGGATAAGTCGGCCAGTAACTGTAGATCTCAAATTAAGTTGAAGTCAGCTTTTATATCTTTAGCTTAAAGGAAGTACCACAGGACAAGGTGAGCAGAATTGAACAAAAGGTCACACTTTTTTACCCTGTTGTCAACACATGGACACTAAGTTCAATTCCTGAGGGAAGTTTAGTTCTGGCCTGTGAAGATTGCTTGAATGACTCATTAATCTCCTTTGATAGTTCAATGTCCTGCAAGAATTTGACAAGTGATGCAGCCAATGAAAGCGAAGTCAACAAAATAAAAGTAGCAGCAGCACGGCTTGACAGATACAAAGATAACTGCAAAGGCAAGCAAAGTAAAATAGCAGATGCACCTTAAACATCCCTTCAAGCTTGTTAGTAAACTGACTGCCACACTCGGTTTTCAGCTGCAAAGGCGATCCAATGCTGTTAATAAGGTTAATTTTTATTTACAAAAGAACAATATGTGGCTAGACTAAAATAACTAACCTTAGATATCATAGACTTCTCTGCATCAATCGATGCACTTTTACTCATTAAAAGCCGTTTTGCCAGATCTTTCTTATAAAATGCTTCGAAGACATCCTTGCCCTTCACAAACAAAAACATATCATTGACCACATGAAGTAATTGTGTTGAAATGCAGCAAGCACAAAACAGAGCACTTGGCTTCTTCGCTAAATGTATGAAGTCTTTTCCATTTGCAAAAACATCAAACCTACTTGGATGAACCTGAACAAGACCAAAACTTTATCAAGAATTCCCTCCAACTCCTCTTCAGATGTACCCTTGTTCCCAGCACGAAGCTTCTCGTCCAGAAACTTGGCAATCAACTCAGCAGGCCGGTTCTAACAAAGGAGTAAAAAGCAGAAACATTAGATAGGAGGCACCAAAGTAGAGATGCGGGATCACCAACGACTACAGACTGATGTTATAGACACAAGATAAGAACATGAGAGAATGGGTTTGGCTACCGTCACAGTAGACAGATTTACTGAGTAAAAGATGAGACGCAGAAAACTACTACGTTTGGCTCAACAAATCTTCTAACGCAATAGAAATTTTTCTCCACTTAGAGTAATGAGAAGCAACAATATGAGCAAGGAAAATACCTGACGAAGATTTATGAGATGCTCAAATGCTTCCTTTATAGTGTTGCTGAAAACTTCATTCTTTGAAAAACTTTCTTCCCATATTGTGTCAAGAGTAGCCTTGAAGTCTAATAAGGAAGCAACCATATCCTTGTCCTTCTCCTCATGCATGGCAATACTTTGTCCAGTTCTTCTTATATATGAGCTGAGTGCCTGCCTCATGGATTCATGTGCATTAACCCTAGAGAACAGAGAGTACATCCGCTGAAGGTCTTCACTCCGATGACCATCCATCAGCATGATGAACCCCTGCAAAGATATAACATAGACTAAGATTTATGTAGACTAAGATTTATGCAAACAAGGAGCCCACTGGCAACACGACCAACACAATCTGTAGCCACCTTGTCTAGAATTGCAGAAATATGACGTTCAAGAAGCTGCTTTTCTGCAATTGCGATTAATGGCATTTTAGTACTTGCGTCCAGGTAGAGTAAGCATCTTTCATGTTCATCATGTAGCCTCATCTGCAGGTAAAAGCAACCGCAGAGTCGCAAGAAGGCAAAAATCATGGAGACCATGCTTGACTATAACAGAAAACGTAGATAACCAAACTGCTATCGCAATAAAATAAAGGAATAAGCAATGCACCTCGACATGCTTCAAGTAATCTGGGACATCTGACTGCTGCATATATTTCATGCCTTCAGAAGCATAAAACTCAGATGAACACTCCAGGAATGGTCTTTCAAAGCTTTCTGCATAAATCCGCAAAGCTGTAAACATCTTTAAAATATGACTGAGGAGGGTCCTATCAACTGCTTCATCTAACCTGCAAAGACAACAAAAGTCATACGCTGTAAGAAACTGAGCCGAGGTTCACAGATTGTCCCATGATAGGACTGTGAACAAAGAAAAATCAGCCACCAAATATTCCATGGACCCTTATCCTCAATGCAAAAGCACAAACATGGCACTTAGATGTTAAAATACACACGGCGCTTCTGGACCAATTGAACAGATGAACCATCATGCTCAACTCTTTCTAAAGTCGGGGAGTAATTATATCATGAAATTACCTAATATCAGACAAAGTGGCAACGATCTGAAAAGTGTCACACTTGAAAAAGAAGCAAGAAGCATATTGTAATGACCAAAACACACAGTATAATAGAATATTTAGCATGAGCATCCCATATTAAGGACTAAGGAGTACAGATATGCTTCGTGAATCATAATTCTGAACAGCTTCAGATGTTATAGTGCAAAATGATAGCATCTTCTTAAAACAGACACTCTAACATAGAATGTTCATTCACAGTAGACATTCTATCTAGAACGCATTAGCAAAGCATTAATTAGTACGACCAATAGTCTTCTCACATTCATGTCAAAAAACTCAAGTTCGGTAACTTTATGACAACCTAAACCTTTTCCCACATTCCTTCTATTGCAAAAATAGCAACCAGCAGTGATCAATTTTTTGTCACCCTGTCATGACTGGTACTTTGAAGTTTTTACTTCCCGTAACGTCATCCTTAGTTCAAGAACTGTAACCTGGGACTATCCTGGAAGCAGAAAACAAACGTACACAAAAAATGCCAAAGTACCTTTCCTTATCAATCATTTGCAACAAGCCAGACACTGTTTTGTGCTCCACTTCAGCTGACAAAGCGAGATGTTTGCGGAAAAGCCGGAGGCCCATGTCCCACAAGAAATTCAAATCGGGCCTTTGTTTCACATATGTTCTATCCAGAAACAAAGCTATATCACGTATCATCAACATCTGGTCGCAAAAATCATGCCAGCATCTCTCAATGAGCAACAAAAAGACCGCCAAATCTGGACTTTGACCGACTAAAGATTGTAGCATGGCAGCTATGTTTTCTTCGCATTCCTTCTCAATGCGCGAGTAAAGGTTACCCCCCATCTTGTGCAGACAAAGATCAAAAACAGCCTGAAGACAATGCAACAATAAATACCATTGCCATCAAACTGAATGGGAATTTTGACTATGAGAAAAAACCTGAACAGATATCAGAAGGGAACAGACGGAGAAAACCTGGTATAATTTCTCCAACTCGCATGAACCTCGTTGTTTCAGAAATATAGCTTTAATGGCTGATTGAAGCATTGCCCAAGTATCCTCCTCAAAATTAGTGGGCACCGTCGGTTTGCCTGCAAGAAATGAAACAGACAGACTAAAAACATGCACAGATCCTGCTGATATCCATTCAACAACTCCCATCACATTCCTATAGGAATTTCCATCTTACTCAAAACCTTAAGCCAATGAGTAGGGGATCATCACACTCTTATAAACAGGACCAACACACTTGCCCCTTCCGATGTGGGATTCTCTCCAATTCCTAACAACAAGCAAAGCGAGGAATAATAGTGGAACTAACCGAGGACTAATAGCGAAAAAACGAGCATAGAGCCCTCTCCCTCTTCCTCATAATCCGAGCACCGAAACGAACCGCAGAACAAATCAGCAAATGCGAGCTAATAACACCCGTGGCACCTAATTCAACTAAACCGAACCAGATCCCTATCAGAACGACAGAACCTTACCTCGATAGTTCTACCGAGTTAAACAGAACGAGATAGAGAAAGCGCTGCGCCTAGCGGTTACCTTTGTTGAACTTGATGACGAACTTCTTGGCGGGAGGAGGAGGCGTGGCCTTCTTGCGGGCGAGGTTCGGGGGATGCGTTTCGCCGAGCTTGGGATTTTCCTCGTCGACGAAGAAACCGTCGCCGCCGGCGCCGGAGTTGACAGGGGGCGGGCGGTGGGATAGGCCGTTCCGTCCGGGAGGGGAGGGGTCGGGGAAGGAGGCGGATACCGCCTCGGACTTGGCCTTCTTCATCGGCGGAAATGCGGTGGCGGTCGTCGGAGCCGGGAAATGGCGTTTGGTGGTGGGAGAGGGAGAGGGAGAGTGAGACATTATGGGACAAATTTGGAAAAATAGGGTCAAACGGAGAGACCCCTATCCCACAAACAAAAACGCCTGTAATATTATTATTATTTTTATCCTAGTTTAAATTTTTAATCCTAATTTCAATTTATTACTTTTCAAAATATTATACATTGGTCTCGTATAACATATACTTGATATTGTAAATTGATTATATTTTTATATCATCAATATATTTTTTAATGATTAGATCCTGAATTTCTATCAAATCGTCAATATTTTGAGTCATTAAGTTAAACATTTTTAAGGATGCATAAATATTAAAAGAAAAATCAAGTGTTCAAATATTCTTGAATTTGTTTATTTCGGTTGATTTCTTGCCTTTGTCAATCTCAATTGATACGCGACTAATTATTTTTTTATGTTAATATAATTTGGTATTAACAAGTAAGATTTTAATTAGCGTTATTCTTCCAGTTATCATCATTACAGCTCTTCTCACACAAAATTAATATGTGATTTAAATTTATGGAATATCCGATTAATGAGATATTCGTGCTTCTTTAACATCAGAATAACCATAGATGAGCTCATTTTCTGACCCTAATTATTTCTAGACGAGTCACAACCGATTCATGATTATTGATTAATCATTTTTCTTTAACATACAAATAACCGTAGAGGAGCTTATTTTTTTAACCCTAATGTACTACCTTTTTTGGTGGACAGACTTCGGAGTAGGGAATTGGAATTTGGAAAATCAAAGAAAACCAGCTACCCCTTTATTCAAATTAAATTGAATCCTGCTTTAATTGAGGACCATGGGTACGTCCACAAAAATTTTAAATTGTAACTTTTTTACATTTTTCTAAATTCTGGCGAAAGAAGAATACATGGGCCGGAGGACTTGGGCCTGTTCCGTGCTTTCATCGATAAGCCCAAATGAAAACATTATGGGCCTTATTGTGGTCTGGGCTGGGTGGAAACCAGCCTCCAGTTTTCGTTCGCTTGCTTCTAATGTTTTGTGGAATGGGAACTTGCCTTGGTCAAGTATCATAGGCCTAAGTAGAAAATAATAAAGTTAAAATCGTTGAAATTTTTGAAATTTAAATTTAATTATCTAAATTTAAAATTTTACTAACAAAAATTTCTGCAAGAATTTCTTTTCTTTCAGAAAAGGATACTTCTCGTGCTCCTTCAATGAGATACCCTAATGTTTTTACGAGTATTACTTATATTTATAATTAAAATTTTATTAATTTTCAATTTTACTGTGATTGTTGGTTTATTTTCTCTGTTTCTAAGTTAGTGAATCATAATTCTCTCTCTTGTGTAGTTTATTAAAACGTAATGATCCTCTATTGGACGAGCATAGTACAATATTTCACTATTAGCAAAAAGAGTAAGGACCAGTGCAGTGAGGACTGATACTTTTTTAATTTCATGGAGCACCCTTTTTAACCTTTTCTACATGGCCTAAAAAAGAAGTTGTTTTTTTTTAATAAATGCGTCAGCTGTATCTCTTTAGCTTCCTTTTTATCTCTTTTGGCAAGTGAAACACGATCACATGGGATGGTCACGGTCGATCCAGCCTGTACCTCTTGCCGAAAACGAATCCAGGGCCCAAGTACCACAAAAGATTTGGCCTAGAAAAAGGAAACAAATTAAAGGAGAAATTTTTTAAAAAGTAAAGATATCTATATACCTCAACATTTTACGGCTCAATATTCTTCAACATTGGTTTGTCCATATAGCTCTTAGAATACGAATGCTTCGAGAGTAAGATTGACAAAGAATTTTATCTCACTTTAAGAGGTCGGTATTTCAAAGTCGATTCTTTATGAAAAGAGAAAAATCTTATTTTAGAAGAAAATAAATTTAAATATATTTAAAACTCGAAAATTTAAACTATATATACAAAAAATAGCTCTTAGAATCCATGGGGTGATACATCACGGAGAAGAACTTCCTGGTACTTGGCTTCGCCTTGTACCTCTGTTGTAAACTTTGTGGTTTATAAAATCAATCTTTTTACCAAAAAAATATGATCATAATATTTGTTTAAAGATTGTTCGGTTTTAATATTGTATGTGAGCAGGTTATATACGCATGGCATACACGACCCTTCAAAACAAATTTTATTACAAGATCGTAAATACCACATATTAAGTTAACCTCGAGAGCTTACAATAAAAATATAGAAAAGTACATTTAATTACTCCTTAGTTTGCTCGTTTAAAAAAAATTCCAAATTCAATATTCATAATTTATTTTTGGGATATTTTTAGTCCTGAACAATTTGAATAGATGCTCGATCACATAAATGTGTCACGATTACGTCACAAGACTGTGTTCCATCCCACTTGCAATGGACCTTGTAACAAATTTAGTTCTTCCAAATTCATGTGCCTAGTACCATTTTCCTTGCCATATCCTGAACAAAAAATCTACATCAACTTTAGGTCGGACCAGCTCATACGTAATTAGACCAAAGAAATCTGATATGTCCGGTAATAAAACAACGAGGATTTCGTACGTAGTAATCGGAAAAAAGTGAAAAGAACTGTTGAGTCCTCAGAGTTATGTACAGTAACCTAATCTTCGAGGTACGACGAATAGTTTCTATTCATGCATGTGGTTCAACACAAAGTCCACGTTGACTGTTCGATAAAGCTGGGAGCACAAGATAAACTAGGTCCCAGTAAATCCTCTCGTTTCTTTATCAAGTAACTTATAAATCTTTCTTAATGGTAATTACAAGATTGTCATCACTTAATTAAAAAATATTTCGAATTTGAATAACATTGTTAGAAATTAATTGAGAGAATTTACAATTTTTTTAATTTGACCAACTCGAAGTGATAGACGACAATCACGTATATAATTTCGTTTCAAAAGCAATTTGTATATACAAGGTGATCTATTGCATCAGCGTTAAGGAAAGGGGGCTTTAGAAAAGGAACACAACAAAAGAAAGCTGTGTCTCAGGATAAGAACTCTTACTTCTCAATTCCTTCGTCACGTTGCCAATTCCCACGTATTCTATTCCTTATCCATTCACCAAACAAATTACTTTTTCACGAGGTTTTGTTTTCCGTACCTAAGTCATCTTTTGACTCTTCAATTTCGTCCAATAGATGACATGGTTACACATCGTTATTTTGTCAAAAAATAATTTAATAAAAGGTTTCATTATAGTCATAATCTTACACCTTCCTTTATAATGTATCATTTTCTCCCGACGACATTATTGACAATGCTATTGTAATGTTAATTAGTTTTTTTATAATTGATTATAGATGATGAAACGTGTCGTAAATTGAAACAATGGGATCTCCTGTTGATGACATGGTTAAACCTCCTTTTTTGTGAAAAAAATAACTTTAAATTCCTTCCGCGGTCATAGTCGCACACCTTAATAGTAATATCATTGATCGTTATCTATTTCCTGTCGACGTTATTGTTAAAGCTACCGAAATTTCTTGATATTTAATTACTACTTCAATGTATTACCAATTTTAAAATTGGTTCTTCAAAAGAATAGATTGAATTTATTTGTCCATTATTTTAAGGTCTCAACTTGGAGGTACGATTCTAACTTATAACAAAATAGGTATCATTCTAACTTGATAACAAAGTCGTCGATGTTCACACAATCATTGTGTCATGGTACATTGAAGAATTCAATGTCCATATAAATTTTAGTCTGATATATTGTCATATTCCAGAAATTAAGTATGTCAATGGTCACAGAATAAAAACTTTTGCAAGACCACTTTACTTTTAAAATTTCAATCAAGTCTTACATCCAAAAACATTATGATTTGTAAGAAAATAAAAAAAATAGTGTTAAAAGAAATTAAATTTAATGATGCACATATTGTTTTTCTAATTCTGATCTAAGTCCGCTTCAAATTGTCTGAGAGAGCATTATAAAAATTTGCATCTCAATAAGTCAAGTAAAAATAACATATAATTAATGCATCAAATCATATACAAAATCTCATATTAAGTCATATACAATAAGACTCTATGATAATAACACTCTGAAAACCAAACAAATATCATGACATGATCCTCATTGAGCATAAATAAATATCCTTGTTTTTGCAAGGCAAACTTAATACACGAAAAGGTACCCCTCCACAAGTTTAGTAGTCTACAAACTCTCTATCCATTTGATCACACATAGTTCAGATTTATGTGTAAACCATGGGGTCCAATTACTATGGGACAATTTTGCATGTCAGAGTATAATACTAAACAAAATATATGATTCGTACAATAGATATCATGAGGAGATCCTCGTGAAGCATAGATAAGTACCCCATTTTTGCAAGGCAGATTACTGGACAAAGGTTTTCCTTATACGAGTCCAAATAATCCACATGCTCTTTGTCTATTCGAGTACGCTTTAGAATCCATGTGCCCTAATATGATCGATCTTGCATATCAAAACAGAGACAGAAAAAAATTATTGCCACAATTTCACAAAATTGACATCACACTTAATGAAATCATAAAATCAAAGATAATGTAACCCACTCTCATTTTGTCATAAATTCCATATTCTGAGACAAACAGTTAAGAAGCAGTCTAAAACTAAAATCATGAAGCATATTATGGCAAGTTGATCAACGTAAATTAAATTCAAATATAATAATAAGACAGTCAAGACAGTAGACTTGGATGCATAATGAAACCATGTAAATGAAGAACACCAATCACACAATATTAATGAAAATAAATTAATTGTAACAAATTTGATCTAATCAAAACCATCCATTCAGTGTTTTGTGCACTAATTAGCCATGCGCAACCTGTTGAGTGTCTAGTGAGGAAAATGACATTGTTGACATACGTAACTATGTTGTGCACGCAAGGGGATACAAAAGTGAGAGTTGGCAGGTGCCATCCAGTTGGTTGCTGTCAAGTCCTCACAAATAAATTTTTTAGTTTAGTTTGACTCTTTTTTGACTCATTATCTCACCTAGATAAATTTCTTGAACTTTAAGTATTATCTATTATATAAAGACATGTTACCTATGATTATGTATGGCTTTATGATTTATATCCATCAATAAGATTTTTCCTTTCTTAGTGTGAACATAAGCATTAGGTCGAACCATGTTATATCTTGTGTCCATATTCTTTGCGCATATTATTTTGGAGTTGGTGAATTTCCTAGCAACCGATATTAGAGCTTTTGATAGACAATGTTAGACGGTGTGATATTTGCTATTGTGAAGTTTGATAGTTTATTGAATTTAAATTATGGCAAAGGTGTGTCAAGATTTCTTCATGCAATAAGAGATGGTTAATGTGCTCCTGTAACAGAACTCTGAGAAGATGGAGGACCAAGAGGAGAAAGAGATGGAGGCCAAGGCGGTGGTAATAATTTTCTTGTATTTGGAAAAAAAATTGATATATCATGTAAATGACGATGAGTCATCAGTTGAGGTATGGAAGAAATTGGAGGTAAAATATATGTCTAAGTCTTTGTTAAACAAATTTTATCTTAAAGAAAGATTGTACAGGCTCAAGATGAAGGAAGGTTCAGATTTAAGCCAATATATTTATTGTCTTAGTCAACTTGTTAGCAACTTGAGAAATATTGATGTGAAGGTCATGAAAGAAGATAAGACATTATTACTCTTAAATTCATTACCAAATTCCTACGAAAATTTGGTTACTACCCTAACTTAGAGAAATGAGTCCTTATTGTTAGAAGCTATCACAAGTGCTCTTATAGAGTTTCATCAAAGGAGAACAACTAGAGATGAATGTGTTATAACCCTCGCTAACTTTGTCTTGGTTGTGACCGCTTGGTCCGACCTTTGGTTGTTTTATGTCAATTGGTTCTTGTACTGTGTTAGTTGAATTCGTTGACCTTTGGGGAAATATGTGTAATTCTTTTCATGTGGACTCTGATTTGAATGATTCCAAGTTGGAAAGATCCTAAGACATTGGTCTATGACTTTTGTGATTCGACTTTTATGATTTGAGCCTTGTGTATTGAAGTTTTGTGTGAATTTCGGCAGGTTTAGGAATGATTAGCTATGTATAGAGCATATCTGAGCTCTACCGAACTCTGCGTGATTCGGCTATGATTAGTGAGTATTTGAGCTCCACCGAATTCTACGTGATTTGGGTATCTAAGCTCTACCGAAGTCTGCGTAATTTGGCTAAATGTGATGGGATGTAATGCAAATGTTTACAATGTGATCTTGGTGATATGGCCATTTACTTCCATGATACTATATGTGACATCTGGTATATGTTTACATACGTGACCAACTAGTCTTGATCAGTATAAATGATTGTGATAAGTTTCATTATAAGTCACGTGATATGAAAACCTACGGGTGAGGACAGTGTGGATAAGGGAGTATTTTGTCTACGATATCAAAATTGGTCGGGATAGTTTTGAACTCATCTGACTAGTGTGTGTGTATCTGATCGTCTTCACCTAAAGTCCTGTTACATGATCATGGATGATCTTGCGTATGATGTGAAGGTGTTTGTGGGGTTAGTTAAATAAATATCATTATAATACTTAACCACTAAGTATTTCAAAATACTTACCCCCCTCTCTCCACAGGTGAAGAAGTTTAGAGATCGAGTTATTTGAAGTCTATAGAGGCATAGTGCTCCTGTGTAATCTAGGTCTAGGTCGCTCCATTGTACATATTTGTAGAATTAAAATTATGACTATAAGTATGTATGTGTGCATGTATAATTGAATTACGCTTCCACAATATGTTAAGTGTATTCGTGTGAGGCTGGCTGGATCGCGGCTATTCGTGAAATGTGAGCGTGACCCAGCGTCGGTCAGCGACCCAATTTTGGGTTGTGACAGAATGAGTAAAGTTACTGGTTATGAGGAGTAGCCATAGTGATTAAGGAGCAAAAGAAATGGGAGAGAATTTAGGTCAAGGTCAAGGAGGTTAAGGGAAATCACTTCAAGTACGGAGAAAAATGGAACGTGAAGAAGGATTATTCAAGAAAAACTTGACTGCAAAGGAGGATCGACATCCATAAATGTAGTCTTATATTTGGATAGGTAAAATAGTGACTGTCTTTCTATTATGTTAGGTCCACAATATTCAGACTCCTAAATTTTAAATACCACTTATTCCTTTTGCATGATGTCCAAGAGATGATGTTTTGACACTTTGTCACGATCTATACTTAAGTCAGCAACCGGTGCTAGAATCTACGACAAATATTTGCATAAGTGTAATTTAACAAGCCTCTAAACATATCACAAAGTTCTATTAAAACCTCACATCAAACAAACATAGAGACAAGTTATGTAAACAAACCTCTAAACATATCATAAAGTTATATTAAAACCTCACATCAAACAAACATAGAGGCAAGTTATGTAAACAAGCCTCACAAAGACATAATATATGCAAAGATGATACATGAAATATCAACAAAGTCTAAACAAGTTTACATAAAACAATAAGTTCAAGACCAGACATAAACCATGATCTAGTCTCTACAAATATCTACGGAGCTTCTACATAAGAGTACAAATGATGGCATAATTTGTAGACCTCAAAAGAGTAGTTCTTGAATGAAAGAGATTGGCTTGCACCATAAACTCTAGAATCTAATTAGTAAACTTGAGAGAAAATTTATATTGCTCAAAATTTCAGTAAGAGAATCAAAGAATTAAGATTGAAATGTGTAAAATTTGAAGAATAAAAAGTGATTTATTAAAGTTAAAAGCTAAAATTTATTTTAAAAAAATATAAACAATAAAAAAGTAAAAAAGGGCAAAAAAATATTATGGTTGTTTCTTTGCAAATGCTAATATCATCCGCTGACATTAGCATCTACGTTGAAAATTCAATCCAAGCCTTCGCTCGAAAATCCACTCTCGCTTATTTTTTAATATATACACATAAATTTGATATGAATTCAACTCTAATCGAATTCGAATTAAATTTATCAATTTGGCGAATTATAAAAATCTTGAACCAAATTCAATTTGTATCGTGATAAGTTCGAATCAAATTTATGACGAATCAAATTGGGAATAAATTGAATCGAATATTTGACGAATCAAATTATATCGAATTGTGAATCAGTTTCTAACGATGATCATGATCGGGTCTATACAAGGTGTCAAGATGGTTAAGCATCCCGTAGAATTAGTCTACAAACACAACAACATAGCACCCCAACTCCAGTTGGTATCAAGCAAAAAAGCTTAGACCATCTGCAGCAGCAGCCCTGACCTAACTCAGCCCTGGAATATTTAATTAATTTCTTACTCATCCACCTCAACCCATCTCCCTAAACTCAAATTTTTACCCACAGCAACAGCCTTCACCCAACCCAGCCCCAGCCAATAAATAATTAATATATCTATCTTTCACATTATCAACCCAATTAATTTTAATTAGATAATGCTAATTAAAATTTAATAGATAATTATAAT
Source organism: Hypericum perforatum (assembly GCA_012979155.1). Lineage (NCBI taxonomy): Eukaryota > Viridiplantae > Streptophyta > Magnoliopsida > Malpighiales > Hypericaceae > Hypericum > Hypericum perforatum. The sequence goes on along the minus strand of SOPF01026755.1, from coordinate 21,199 downwards.
ATTTTTTTTCCAACTCAAATCTTATCTTTAAAAATATTGGGCTCGAATAATATAGTAACAAATTTACAAAATAGATAAAATTTAGATAACAAAAAATAAAAAAAAAACTAATCAAATAAGGGGTGGGGCCCATCCCACCCCCTCTCTCTCCTTGGTCGTCTACCATCCTTGGTCGGTCAACAGACTACCTCCCATGCGGGCCCACCCCAACCCGGGACAGAGCAAAAGACGCTGATGCGCCTGGTCTTAGTATGTCAAAATAACGACTGTAATTATAATAGTCCAAAGGTAACAAAATTTTTTGTCTAGTACGTACGAATATACACGAAAGATATAACCATCTGGAAACTGCCTCATAAAAAGGCTCCATAAAATAGACATGTTTGTAAATATATGGACTAACTGCAGTTGCACATGTTTGGGATTGTTTTGGGCCTTCCATGGCGTTGCTTAGGTGGAAGGCGAAGAAGGTGCTCTTTCGGATGTTCGAGCCATGCTAATTAATCTATTAGAAGTCCCGACAGCTCAACTTAATTAAAGGAAGCCTAATCAACGATGCTTATCCTCCTGAAGCCGAGGTATATCAAAAAATATATATATATATAGTTAAAGATGAAGAAATAATTAAGAACAAGAAAGAAGGTCAAAATGCCTTCCAACGTAAGCTAGTCCCTTTTTTCTGTGCTGGCAATATCGGTGGGGTACACCTGATGAATTCTCTGTAATCATTCCTTCCTACTAAGCCTACCCGGCAACATTAGCCTATAATGCAGCCTTGCACTCTATAAAGCAAAGCAAAGCTGGTTTAATATTTAACACGTTTATTTTCACATTTTATTTTAATTTTAAATCGTATTTAGACATTCGTTGACCGTTTGACATTGCATTAGTACCGGTTTGAGATAAACAATGGCCATGGTCCTATTAACTTTTTTTTTTTTAAATAAGCTTGTTTCCATTGAATAAAGATATGCCTTTAATTTAATTTAATTTAATAGGTGTGCCTTTCAACCTCAAATATTTAACAAGGATTAATCAATTGATACGGGTACTAGTTGAGCTTCGGAAGGGAGAATTCGCAACCATTCTAAACGTCTAAATTATTTCGTTTAAACTGTGTTTGGATAATTGAGTAGTGAAAGAAAATGGCAGTTTAAAACATTTTGCTGTTGGGACACTGCAGTTCTCTCATTGCGATACTCTCTATTAACTATAGTTAATTACAACTAATTCAAAGTCCGCACGAAAGGGTGCTTAGGATAAGATGCACAATGATATCATCATACGTCACTCTCTTGCTATGTCTTTAGACCACGAACAGCAGTTGAGAATATGCTTGCTAGGTAGTTAAATTCAGTTCGTGTTTTTATACTCAGTTTTTTCTTTATAGTATTGTCATTGTTATAGTATCTTGTCCTAGTCAATGTCAACTTTTTTTAAATACATTTAATTGTATTAAACAAAAATATGATTTCAAATGAATTCATTTTATCATTATCAGTTGACAAAGTCGAAGCTATTATTTCTTTAAAACTGCTAAAATTAATTCAAAAAATAATGATTTTAAAAAATATAAAATTAATTATAAATAATTTGAGTTACAAATATATGCATTTGTAAATAACATAATTAACTATAAAATTTATAAATTTATAAATAATTACGAATTGCATAATTAAATATGACTACCAAAATTTTGTCAAATATGTTCAATCAAGTCTTTTCTTATAGTGATATAAGTTTTTTTATTACAAATTGTGTATCGACCCTCATAAAATTTACTGGAGATGTGATACATTTAGTAAAAGATTAATAAAAAGATGAAATGAAAATTTGTGAACTAATGAAGAAAAATGGAATGAGAATAATTTTTATTATAAATTTTTGAAACTATTCTTGTCCACATAAATTGTTAGAAATTTTGAAACAAATCAATTGTATTATTGGATACAAATAATTTTATAAAATTATTAACAACATAAATAAAATAGTACAAAATGGTATAAAAGCTTATAATATTTTTTGTAAAAAAATAATTTTTTTTTAAAAAGTGCAAAAACTCGCGTGGACATGTCGTGCCATGCGGACAGAACACGTTCTTTTTCAGTATGCACCACATGCGAAGTGCTCATGATTTAGTGGCGGAGTCACATGGAAGGTGTTGCGCCAATTGTCCCCACTTAATTTTTTTTGATAATTAAGTATATTTTTAACATATATTCCCATTAAAATTAAAAATTGATCTCATTAAAAAATTAATCTACCTATAAATTAAACCAAATCTTAAAAAAATTAGACATTCTTTATATTGACCCCACTCAACAAATTTTTTGGCTCCGTCCCTATCGTGATTGGTACACGTGGACTATGGGGACGTGACGCCCCTGCTGGTATTATAGATAAAAAGTTAGGCGGCCATCTTCGGAATAAAATAATTTTGGAATCTTGATAAAGCATAGTTAATGCAAATTGATATCCGGGTCAGAATTATTTTTTTTAAATCATCCAATATCGAGAATTAATTTTGACCTCGTACTAAGTATATTTTTCTGTGATATAATTTCTACCCATCCATATTTAACCAAGCAGTGGGTTTTCTATTTGCTTTTACAGGAAGAAGGTGGCAAGAAATTGTGGAAAGAGACAAACTAGTCCTAAAGGAAAAGCCATTCATGTCCAAGTGTCATTTAAAACCACTTATGAGGTTAGAGCCAAAGACAACATTGACAAACATTCTAAAACCTTCCCCACTCCGAAAATAATCAGACAAGCAAAGAAAAGAATTCTCAAATTAGATTTCCACAATCCACCATCTTTTACGTTCTACTCTTTCTTCCCTCTATATATACTCCCTCCCAATCTCAATTGTGAATTCTACTCACCCTCATCTCTCTCTCTCTCTATCTCTCTCTCTCTCTCTCTCTCTCTCTCTCTCTCTCTCTCCATGGCACCAATATTTAGCAGAATTGCCCTGATTCATGCCATTTTATTAGTCTACCTATCTTTGTCAGGTACACATCATCTAACACAATTCTTAATCACATTAGTTCTTTCAAAATCATTTTCTTCTTTATATTTGCACGACGGGACCCGACTAAGTTGTGGCGGGTAAAAATTTATAATAGTAATTTAGGACCAATGTTCAAATTTTGAAAATTTTAATTAGAATAGAACATATACCAAAAAATAAATATCTACTCTTCAAATTGAATTTATATGCAAAAGAGAAATGAAAGAAGAAAAAAATGATTTTGGATGTACCGACAAAAAAACATTTGTTCTTCTATTTTCTGAAACTGACGAGTTTTATAATTGTTTAATTCAGATCATTCTTTTCTACGAGGAGTTTCATCTCTAGGCATCAACTATGGCCAACTTGGGGATAATTTGCCGCCGCCACAGAAGGTAGTTAGTCTCTTGAGCTCCATGAAGCTCACAAAAACAAGAATCTACGACACAAACCCTCAGATTTTATCAGCATTTGCCAATTCCAACGTGGAGATAATTGTCACAGTGGAGAACCAAATGCTAGCTACTTTGACAGATCCTCAGCAAGCCCTCCAATGGGTCAACACCCGAATTAAGCCCTACTTTCCGGCCACCCGGATCACTGGAATCGCTGTAGGGAACGAGGTTTTCTCAGACGATGACGCCACATTATCGTCGAGCCTTGTCCCGGCCCTGGTCAGCATCCACGGAGCACTAGTCCAATTAGGCCTAGATGGCGACATCCAAGTCTCAACACCAAATTCTCTAGCTGTTCTAGCCGAGTCCTATCCGCCTTCGGCCGGTACCTTCAAGACCGAAGTCTCAAGCATTATGCTTCAATTCCTTAGCTTCCTGTCGAGCACTAGAAGCCCATTTTGGATCAATGCCTATCCCTACTTCGCTTACAAGGATAACCCTACGAAAATATCCTTGGACTATGTCCTAGCCAACCATAACTCGGGTATGGTTGATCCTTACACGAAACTGAACTACGACAACATGCTATACGCCCAAGTGGACGCCATCATCTTTGCCATGGCGCGGATGGGGTTCGGGAACATTGAGGTTAGGGTTTCGGAGACCGGCTGGCCTTCTAAAGGCGACCCGGATGAGGTTGGTGCAACCGTTGAGAATGCGGCTCTTTACAATAGGAACTTGTTGAAGAGGCAATTGAGGAGCGAAGGGACACCACTGAGGCCTAATTTGAAGCTTGAGGTTTACTTGTTTGCGTTGTTCAACGAGGACAATAAGCCTGGTCCTACCTCCGAGAGGAACTATGGCCTCTACCAACCTGATTGCACTATGGTCTACAATGTGGGAATATCAGCTCTTAGGACTACTTCTTCGTCTTCCACGTCGGCCACCGTTTCTCTTACATCGTCGGCCACTAAGGTAAAAATCATTAACATCTGTTCGGTTAGATATAAAGATTCTAACATTAGATTTTTTTTTAATATTTTTTTTAATTCCATGAAACAGGACGCAAACAAGGAAAGTCAAGGCTTGTTATACTGCATGTTAGTGTTACTGATGACCTTCCAAGTTTTTATGAGACGACAAATTTAAGCAAAGGGGTTGGTATATATGTAAATATATAATTTTTTGGGCACGAAGTAGAAAGACTCTTCAGGACAAGAGGAGACCCTATCCTTGCACGTCTAACAGGACCAAGCTGTCTTATTAGAACAAAATCTAACGATTGGGCTGAAGGATTCAATGACACGTTGACGGTTATATTGATTCTAACCGGTTTGAATCGGGATTAGTTGAGTGTCATATCAGAACATGTATAGCGATGATCACAATTGTTACTGAGGAAAACTTATTGTAGGATATTCTGTTCATATTTATTTATTTCCCATGTTATCAATTAATAAGACATGCTTATGTAAATTGTATTTGTTAGTGTTAGAGACAAAAGTAAATCGTGACAGTGGTCTTATTATATGATCACCTCATTGGCTAAAAGGAAAGAAAGACACGTTATCTCCATCCTTTAGGACGTGGATTCCGTTACAGTACCTATATAAAACGATTTCTTGTGTTTGTAAACCTTTTCCATTTCCTCTGTCACCTCACCACAAATTTTGCACTGTATTTATCGATAGGGCTAGTTCTGGGTAGTGAAAAAAAAAATTATCTTGATTTGAATTCTTAAAATACACAAGATAGTTTTGAAAATTATCTCATATAATTTGATAATATTCGACTATTAATAAAAACTTGCAATGTATTTAATACGTGATCGTTGTAAAGAAAGGTTGCACATAATTCACGGAATAACCTCGAAGTCTTATATCAAATTGTAGGAGATGTTCTAGCGGATTTTGGGTTCGAACCTAAAGTAATCTCGTGAATACAAACTTATGTATGAGTCATTTCGACGAGACAATTATTTTACGTTGGAATCAGAAATGATATTCGTATAAATGATATGTTTTGCATGAAATGTTAAAATGATTTGATTTGTATATTAACAATGTGTAATTTTTTTTCCTAACAAATATGTTAAAAAGATTTAAGATTAAACGTTGGTGACTAAGATTAAGATTAAAATGGATAATATCATAATTTTTTTTTAGACGTGTATGAATACAAATAAAATATAAAAAAAATTTTGTGTAGGTCATTAAAAATAGTTCATCATCTGGATCATTGCATCGTGATCGAGCTTTATCCCCATAAGACCAATGTTGGTTGATTACCAGCTGTCAACATTGAATCATTTAAGCATCTTTTTCTTAAAAGAGCTTTCTGAATATATATTTAAGATTGGAGCTTTTTCACATATTAGAAGTACTATATATAAATAGGGTAGGGGAGACAATCTCAGCTCAGCCTTACCAGAAATCGGTGGGGGGTGATCTCTCTCTTTCTAAGCAACCAATGTTGTGCACATGAACCCAACGATCTTAGGGACCCTCAAAAAATTAGTTGGAATATTTAATGACGATAAATATTTTCCAACGAGTAATTAAGTTATAACAATATATAGTTACAAGTTGATCTAAATACATATTTGTAAAATTGACATTTTATATCAAATAATAATACAACGACATTTTTTATTATTTAAACTCAACAGAATAAGTTTAAATTAACAATTTTAATAGTTTTATATAATTACTTTCTTTGTGTATAATTCATCTTTTTAGTATTTTTACAGTACCTTTTTGGTCCGACTGAAAATCGTGCGCCCATAAATCATACATTATCTTTTTGTTGTAGTTTTATACACAGTTAGTTACTCCTAACTTTAATATCTTATTTATATGAGACATATCACAATCAGGTGAACAACAGAAAAATCTATTTAATCTAACTAAAAATTTGAGACAATTCCGAGAATGATAAAGAAATCTGTCTAAAACCAAATGTCGTTGAGCTGCATGCATGTGCAATTTTGTTTTGAAGTCGTAAAATATTCACGACAAGATTCTTCAACGTCCAAAGAAACCAATTTTCCACGACTTTTAATATATGTACGCACCATATGCGATTAGACCACACGTTCAAAGTAGAATCTGAGTGACTCCCATGAGGAGCGTTGGTCCTTTTCTGGAAGATTTCTTAGTATGCAAGTCGGGCTATTTTCTGGAGCATGCATACAGCCATTAATAATTGTGTGGCCACGAAGCTTATGGATGTTTCAAGATTAATATAATTTTCAAGTTTAATACTCCATATTGCTAAGCATATATGCAGGATATTAGTAATTATAAAGATATTGTTTTTTTCTCGAACATATATGCTAATATTAAATTTTAATAATTTCTTTATTATAAAAATAATAATTTTTCTTAAATTTTAGTTCTAAATTTCAACATCATCTGCTCATAAAATATGAATAAATTTATATATTTTTATACTACACATGAAAAATATTTTAATTTATCTGTGTATATGTATTTAGTAATTAATAATTCAATTTTCATATTTGAATTTTTAAAAAACTTCAACACTTGTTATAATGATATTTCTGTATTACTTTAAAAATATTTTATTATGTTGAAATCAACCGGATACAAATTTGTAATCGGAATTGTTTCTGAAAAAACATGCCGGTGGATGCTGACAAGACTAGTAAACAAAACGTTATCGACCGTGGGGAAGTCAAAAGATTGCAAAGGGCACAGAAAATAATGCCACTGGCTTGTTTCTTTTTTGCATGTACTGCCAGAAATTTGGCAAGTAATTTATCGTTGCTCTTAGCTTACTTGTTTTGGACAAGTAGTATTATGGATGGATAAATATAAAAAAGTAATTTTATTATGAGATTGATGTTTTCAGACAGAAGTCTCGGTTAAGAACCGCGATGATCCACGATAGGAAGCACCTCAAAATGATGGTAATTTAGTAGGGTACGATGTATGTTCATCAAGTTCTGAAAGTTATATTTATTGTCTATTATTGATCCAGGAAAATTTTCACTATACCCTCAGTAGATCTGTAAATGAAAGATTAATTTAACATATAAGTGGTTGTTTTTACTTAATACTCCAATTTGAAGTTTTTAAGTTTGTCGTCTCGGCGCTACAAAGAACAGAAAATACAATGTTCGTGACACTGACTTTCATATATTACTTGCACTTTTTCCAAAATTTTTTGAAAAAAAGAAATCATGGGAATTGGTGATTAAGGATAATGTTAAATATATGGGGGACGAGTGGGTTGCCTTCTGGCCTTTCAAAGTCATGATTAGATCCAATTTTAATTAAGGGAGACGGCGGGTTAATTGTGATGAAGAACGGCTTTTCTTTTCTAAAGCAGAATCCTTTTTACTCCTTGCACTTTCGCTGCGGTTGGTGAAATTGCCAAAAGATTGCTCCCTTATTCGTCCATTTCAATATGTTGGTCGGTAAAATATTTCATTAAAATATTTTAAATCCCCACCGTCTGAAGTAGTGTCATCTCCGGCTCTATTATCTTTCCAATCGAAGAATCCTACCACAAATTTTCTTTTATCCGGTTTAATATTGCCGTATTGTTAACTTTTTAGATGTGATGATATTAAATCGAATTATTCATGTTCATTGTTATTATTGGACACCATGTGTAAGAGTGCTGCACTTTATTAGTTTTTCAAAACATAAATTATATTTAAGGGTAAATTACTTTCAGACCCCTGATATTTGTACGCTTTTGTGGTAGGGCCCCTGGATAATTTGAATTAGATTTAGGGTCCCTACTTTTCTAATTAATATTGGTCTCGGGTTCTTGGCTGATGTCAGCGACTTTTTTATCATTAAAATGACTAAAATACCCTTAGACAAAAAAAAACACTTTCTTCAATCCGATGAACATCTTCATCCTTTGAAGACAAAGAACACTCAACCAAACATAAGAAACACAGAAACACAGATCTAATCTACTACCCAGATGAACACCAAATTCAACACCCACCCAATTTCCCCCAACCAAGTAACCGCTCGTCTTTTTCTTCATCGTCTTCCCGGTCAACTCTCTTTCCTTCCAAATTTTTTTGAAAAGTAAAACAGAAACACTAAATAGACTCAATAATGAGGAACAATAACCTCTGCCACCACCGGAACTCCCTCCCTCTGATTGACCTACGACCTCCTCTCCTTTGCCTCGTTGGCCGAAAAGATAATAACCCATCTCCAGGACTCGGGGTTCAGGTCCAGCCTGGCTTGTCTGACTTTGAGTTCGTACGAGCCGAGGCAGAGTTCGACTTCAGCTTCCCTCTAGACCTCCACGCCATGTTGTCTTTCAACTTTCCCATCGGTCCTGGCTTCCCTGATAAAAGTAATCCTCCGCCTTTGATTTTTTCTTCGCCTCATTCTTGCCAATCTTCTTCAACCACCAAATATTTTTTTTCAAAGAAGGAAATACACAAAATTAGGACCACGGCAAAAAAAGGGAGACGAAGACAAGAACCCTAGCTCGAAAAAACCACCATCGCCACTGGTGAGGTTACCCCCACCCGTAACCTTAATTTGCATCTCGGCCTCCTTTTTGACCAATTTGAAGAATCATCCTAAAATTTCGATCAGATCTCTAATTAGGGTTTCGAGAACTACCACAAAGAAGAAGCGGATCTAGAAGATTCCGATTTTTATTTCCTTTTTTGCCCTTGCTCACTAACGGATGAGTCCAGATTAGGTGGGGATTAGGTGTTAATCCCCATGGTGGAGAGGAGGGTATAATTGGTATACTACTAACTAATTACAATCTTAAAAATTAGGAATCATTAAATATAGAATCGTAATCCCTTAAATCATGCCACTAAATTAGTAAGTAAACAACATTCAAAAATTAAAATATCTAAAAAATCATGATACAAAAATGTAACTACCAATTCATTCAAAAAATCAAATCTCCAAGAAAATATTACCTCTAAAAACATTCATTCAAAAAATTTACATATGAAATAAATCACCCTTTTCGCCAAAATAATCACCGTCGCCGACCTATCATCTGCGCCGAACCATCACCGTTGTCGACCCACCATCTTCGCCGAACCATCATCGTCTTCGACCCTTCATCCTCGCCGAACCATCACCATCGTCAACCCTACATCTATGTAAGTTACCAAAATTAAAAGACGGTACCAATATTGAAGAAAACAGTACCAAAGACGAATGTACCAATATTAAAAGACGAAGGTACCAATATTGAAGAACAAAGGTACCAATATTGAAGAACAAATATACCAATATTAAAGAACAAATGTACCAATATTAAAGAACAAAGTTATCAATATTAAAGAATAATGATACTAATATTAAAAAATAATGGTACAAACATTAAAAAGCAATGGTACCAATATTAAAAAAATATTAGTACCAATATTGTTACTATTGGACACCAATATTATAATACATTAGTACCAGTGGTTGTGAACATTGGTATCTATTTTCGATTGATATTTGTACCTTTTTGGAAAAGTATATAACTTTATTAAACAAAAATTCACTAGTACAATGGAAAACCCCATGAGCAAAATCGCAGAGGAATCAAAAAAGCCTAAAAGAATGAAATAGCAAACATACCAACAGTTTACGAAATAATTTCGTAATCTCAACATTATGAAAAAATAAAATAGTAAGAGGGCAGAACAAAGAATAAGACTGAATACTATGTTATCGCCCAGTTGATGAACTTGCTGCGACGATGAAGAAAATAAGAAGAAAAAAAAAGAACTAACAGAAGAGATGAAAGGAGGAACAAAGGTTTAGGTCTTTGGCCGTGAAAGGGGGATTGCTTCTTTTTTGGTTTTCGTCGTGGGTGGGTTGGGGGTTGTTAGGTCGTCGGCGGTGAGGTTGTTTAATTTTTTAGGGTTTTTTGCGAAGATGGGGTGGATGTTTAGGTTGTTTAATTGTTTTGGTTATTTAATTATAATAGAGAAAATCACGGGATTTGATTCAATTTGTTTAAAAAATTAGGTGTGATAAGGAAATAATAAATAATGACTGATTTAGTTTATTAGTCTAATACCCATTCTACCCTTACACATAATAACCGTCGGATTAAGATTTTAAGATAAAAAAATTTATCCAATGGATTAAAAATAATCCCCATGATGGGGATTACTTTAAGAGTCCCCATATAATCCTAACTCCTAACAGATCTATCTGTCTATAAACAAATTAACTTTGGATTTTATCGGAAACCCTTTAAAAGATGGATTCGATGAGACTTAAATAAAGTTTGGATATTTATTCCCTCCGGACCTACTTTTGTTTTTGTTAATTTTCTGGGTTTAATGTTATTGTTGTTCATCGGATTGAAGAAGGTTTTTTTTGTCTAAGGGTATTTTAGTTATTTTAATGATAAACAAGTCGCTGATATCAGCCAAAGACCCGAGGCTAATATTAATTTGAAAAGTAGGGACCCTAAATCTAATTCAAATTATCCAGGGGCGCTATCACAAAAATGTACAAAACTCAGGAGTATGAAGGAATTTACCCTATATTTAAAGGGACTTATAACCATAAATCTTATTTTGATTCTAATATGGACCTAATGAAAACATAAAAAACAATCAAAATTTTATAACTAAAAGATTCAATAGAAAACAACTCAAAATTTTCTTCTATGGAAACATAATTAAATTTGTTTAATAATCTATTTCAAAAAATACAGATAATATTAATAGTTTTTAAATTGGTCGGACCGCAAATCGCCCACCAAACCAGCCAGAAATTCATAATCCGACCGGTTACCTAACGAACTGGTGATTTTCTGAGATTTCCGGTCCGACCAGATGGTCCGACTAGAAAACTGGGCAGTTTGACTGGAAAATATTGATTAATTTATTTTTTTATTTTCGATTCGAGATTAACCGTTCGTATGGATACTTTATTTGGTATATTTTATGAAAAATAGTATGATTATATGTTATTATTAATTTATTACATAAATTTTTATCTATATACCTATATATATTTCAAAAAAATAGTTTTTTTTAAATATAAAATCCAATTTGACCAACCATCCGACCAGTCAGACCGGTCCAACCGGAGATCCCCCAGCCAACCGGATCGATCTCCGGTCCGTTTTTGAAAACTATGATAATATTTCGTGGGACCCTATTGGGCCTCTGAGAAAGCAAATAGAAGCTAGGCTTCAACCTGTTTAGGCAAAGCAGCTGACCCAATGAAGGGTTTCCCCTGAACCAACTTCCAGTTCCACTTAGCTAGCTTTTAGATTTTCAGGTGCATGCAATTTTCTGCAAAATCTGTTCCCCTTGTATTGTAAGTATGTAGATGTAATAATCTTGGGGTTTTTCTTGAGAAGTAATACAATTTACCTATAATAAAAAGGAGATATGTTCAACAATTCTCTAATATTAGGGTTGTTCCGTTATCTGTGACCAACTACTGTGTTGGTCATACAGGTATTTGATTTGTATAATTAGGGATGATGTTCGAGTGAATCAAATGTAAGTTATTTTAACTGTTGGGAAAATATTTTAGTTAAAACAGAATGAATTAATTGATTTAGTAGGTAGTTTTCTAATCATCAAAATGTCGTTTGTGTTCAAAGATCTCCTTGGTGTACTCATCAAATAATAGTGGCTTACCTTTAAAATAGAGTATGATATTGTTGGGTTTCTAATTTTGCAATGTTTAATAATCAGGCCTGTTATCCCTGTTAAGGCCCCCAAAACGATTGCGATTGCCCATACATTGCAGAAGTTCAAACCAAACTAGAAAGTTGCTTGGGCCTAGGCCTTATTCGGCCTGGGTCTTGGATCCCATACCTGTCACATAATTAATTTATTAATAGAGAAATTTATTTGCTAGCTAATTATAGAGCTGGTTCAAGTAGTAAAACTTTTGAATTATTTATAGGTATAGATTTCCATCATCATGGATGTATATCCAGATATAGCCGGGAGAAGTGTCTTTGTTTTATTAGTTTGTTATCCGTCGTAAATGTAACGACAACCGAAGATTTAATAACATTGTCCCAATGGCTCAAGAAATCAGGATGAAGATAACAAGGGGTTTGGTTCTCTCGGAAAACTTGCCTCGTCCTAGATAGGAAGACGTCTAGGTGTGAAACAGAAAATTCTCACATAATATTTTAAAAGGATTAACATCAATATAAAATCTATCTAATCACTACTTTTTATATTCGGGTTTTATCTTTTTTAGACGATATGTGCTCTCGAGCATTGCTGTAAAACAAATACTAAGTTTAATTACTTATTATATTGCAAAATTTTGGAATAAATAAAATTTTACTTGTTTAAGGAACATCAGTAAATTCCAGGTACAGAGACCAATCATTCCCGGAATGCTTCCCAGCGCAATAGATGATCACCAGTGCTTTCGCATATACAAGAAGTGCAAGTTTTGCCCAATGGAAAATAAAATTTAGCAGTTAGAAGTAACAATCAACAAAAGCCAAATCTGTACGAAACAATCAATACCAGATTTCAACCATTTATTGCTAAAGATATTTATCATGAGAATCTTAACTGAATTCACATTCGATATGTCACTATCATGAAACAAGTAGTGAGCAAAATGTTTTTCCAACAGACAGCCGACAATAATTGTGTATTAAAACCATAGTTTTAAAAACTGCGGTCTGATCGGTAGTTTGACTGGTCGGACTGCGAATCGCTCATTAAAGCGGTTCGTTTTTATGGGTAAACCCGGAGTCCGGTTGAACTGCTCATTTTCCGGTCGGACCGAGCGGTTCGCCCGGAAATTCTGGTTAGACCAGGGCGGTTCGACCAAAAAAATTAAAAAAATTAAAAATTTTATCTTTGATTCGAGACCACACATTTTTAAAAATATTTTATTTTTTGTATTTTATAAAAATTGATATGTTTATATATAATTATTAATTTATTACATAAATTATTTACATATATATCTATATATATTTTAAAAAATTACAAAAAATAGAAGAAAAAATATTCTGGTCGGACCAATGGTTGGACCGGTCTGACCGGTCGACCCGGAAAACGGACAAAATCCGGGTCGTACTAAAATCCGAGTTTTAAAACTATGATTAAAACATAATATTAAAAGTCTATAGACTTTGAATTTTTAACTTAAGGAATTTTGGACAAATACGTAAATTTCAGGGATTTATATGACTTTCAATTTTATTTTTCTCCTAAATAAAATTTTTATTAATTTTTGTAAAGAATAAAATTTTTAAAAAAATAGAATTCGTTGTAATCCTATCAATAGAACTTTGATTTGTATATCATATTTTGACTTGTCACTAACTTATAAACTTACATCCTTTGGTTAAGAGTTTTACTGACTCTAGTTATTTGAGCTATCGAACCATGACATCAATTTTATCGTTGTCATTTTATTAATTCTATGTGTGTGACATTTTAAAAAAATATCTTGTGACATATCAATTCTCTAAATTGTGTGAAAAGTGAACAAACTCATTAGAATTCTGATTCAATCATGGGATAAATCCATGATGTCATATTGGGAGCCATCGGCAGGCAACAAGTATTCATGTGACTGCACACATATGAACTTAGCTACGTGATATGAAACGGGGATCAAATTAATAACATGACATCGATTTAATAAAATGGACTTTAACCAAGACACGATATCCATTTCATGAGAAAAGATAAAGAGGAGGGTCTTGAATATGAAGATGTAATTAGGGATGGTTTTCAAACCAAAAAATGGGCTGGTGAGTTGGTGAATATTTTAAAAGAGATAGGGGAGGCAAGCAGGCAGGATGAAACACACGCCGGGAAAGGAAAATGTATGTTGGAAAATAAAGTGGTTTGATGTTAAAATAGACTTATCCATTAACAATTGTTATTTGATAATTAATTATCTCTTTATAAATTTCAGGCAATTTTAATACCATTGTTTTAAAAAATGTGGTCCAATCGGCAGTCGGGCCAGTCGGACCGCCAATTGGACCACTCAACGGCCCATTTTTGGGCAGAAATTCGCTTACCGTTCGAGCCGGACAAAATCCAGTCTAACCAGACAGTTTGCGATCTGACCTGGACAGTTCAACCAAAATATTTTACTAATTTATTGATTTTATTTTTTATTCGAGATTATCCATTTGTATAAATATTTTATTTGGTATATTTTATAAAAATTAGTATGTTTATATGCTACTATTAATTTATTACATCAATTGTTTACCTATATATCTATATATATTAAAAAAAATAGAAGAAAAAAAATTTGGTTCGATCAATAGTTAGCCAATCCAACCGTTTGACCCAGAGGTCGGATCCAATTCGAGTCGACCTCTGGGTTGTTTTTGAGAACAATGTTTAATACTTAATAATACTATTGGTAAAGTGATCTTGGGCACATTAGGCAGAGAATAACATTTTACTTAAAGATTTGTCAACTTTTTGTAATTAAATTCGAATGAGACCCGTGAGGCAGAGAACCCCAACTTGGATGGACCAAGGAGCGTAAGTTCGACACACGTCCACAAGCCTGTCAAGCTCACTACCGGGGAGGCAATCTTAGTCGTAATATCTGATTATTAATGATGGATGATACCTAACTACAAAGGTGGTCCAAAAAGACTGGCCAATTTTCTTGAGGGGGGTTGTTTTAAAAATGTTTCCCCAAAAGGGGGTCCTCGGGAAATCAATTCCCTGTCTGGGGTCGGTACAAAATCGCAATTTTTTCTGCGATTTTGAAACGCACGAAATCGCATTTTTTCTTGCGATTTCGGAACAAAATCGCAACTTCGATTTCTCCAAGACCAAATCCGCAGAAACTATTGCGACTTTGTACATCGGCTCGGCTGGGCTCGGCTCCAAAACCAAAGTCGCAAAAATTTTTGCGACTTTGTGCAAGGCTCGGCTCCAAATCTAATACGTAAATATATTATTTTTTCTTGAGTCGCAAAAATTATTGCGATGTTGGTCAATTTATTAATTAGTTCACTTTGAACAGTCGCAAAAATTATTGCGATGTTGGTCAATTTTATGCGTTAGTTGGTCAATTTTTCAATCATCAATTGTACCAAATTATACTTGTGAAATCACTACTATAAGCTTTTTGGATCTTGTTCGCTATCTTTTTTTTTTGCATTAATTGCTAATTAATCAGCTGGTACGTGTGGGATGGCTGAAGTGGACTGGATGGTCTAGATGATGGTATTGTTGACGATGAAAAAAAACGTAGGTGAAATTAATTTTTTTAGGTGAAAGTAATGGAGGGTTTATAGTAACTTTTTCTCCTGCGGGTGTAACTTATATATAAAAAATATCTAATTGAAGAAAATAGCGATGAAAATAAAATAGAAACAGTTGGTACAAGTGATAAATATATTATGACTCACTCAAAATCTTAAGAATATAAAACTGCTGTAGAAAAACTCGTTTATATACATTACTCCACCTTAAATCAGACCAAAAAATAAGAAAAAAAATAGAACAAGAAAAGGTTGAAATAATTAAAAGCTTAAGGGAGGAGACTTTTACAGTTTTACAGGAGAAAGTGGGCCAGTATGTCACCTTTTCAAAGTGACCAACATCGCAATAATTTTTGCGACTGTTCAAAGTGAACTAATTAATAAATTGACCAACATCGCAATAATTTTTGCGACTCAAGAAAAAATAATACATTAGATTTGGAGCCGAGCCTTGCATAAAGTCGCAAAAATTTTTGCGACTTTGGTTTTGGAGCCGAGCTCGGCCGAGCCAACCGAGCCGATGTACAAAGTCGCAATAGTTTCTGCGGATTTGGTCTTGGGGAAATCGAAGTTGCGATTTTGTTCCGAAATCGCAGGAAAAAATGCGATTTCGTGCGTTTCAAAATCGCAGAAAAAATTACGATTTTGTACCGACCCCAGACAGGGAATTGATTTCCCGACGACCCCCTTTTGGGGAAACATTTTTAAAACAACCCCCCTCAGGAAAATTGTCCAAAAAGACTACGTCCTTAGCAATTCCTCCCCTTTTGATATCCAGGTAAGGTATTGAGATTCAATCTAAAATATTAAGACAATGTGTACGTAGTTCTCTTTATTTATAAATAAGCTCGACTTATCTCACAATTTTGATATTGGATACTTTTTAACACGCCTCCTCAAACAAAATTTATTGGGCTGAAATTTTTACGGACTTTACTGTTTCTCGTGCTTTCAAACGAGGCTCATGCGAGCATAACAAATTATGAATTTTCACAATAGAATGAGAATTAATTTGCTCTGGTACCATGTTTAGAATATTTATGTCCAACTCAAAATTTTAAAACAACAAACAATTGAATTATTCACACTTATAAACTCATCTAATTTCCCTCACAAGTCTGATGTGGTATTCTTTTTAACAAAAGAAGACCTAATCATATTAGAAAATTATCATACTTTAATACTCTTCCTTAAGTTAGAACATGGAGATGATCAACACCCAACTTGAAAACAATCTATGGAAAAACTTCACTGATAGATATAGTATGATGACATCGGATATATACTGTTGACAAAATGATTTTTTCTGCTAGGATTAGACATAATTGGTCATGCGCTACAAGAGTAGACATGACTTTGTTTGGTGAAAATATTTCACCAATCTTGATAAGCTCTATTATTCAAATCAATCTATATTTACTAAATCTCTTGGAAAAAAAATCACCGATGAGTATGACAATAATCACAAACTCAATAGAATTTTTCTTGAGAAAATAATTGGTAAATCGCAAGCTTGGTACCGACAAGGACAATTGTGGAAGTACTTCACGATTCCCGTAGAGATAATTTGGTGGCAAAACTTCTCCAATCCACATTACAATAATTGGTGGAAATACGTCACCAACCGGTTGAATGAACTAGATATGATAATTTGGTGGTAATATTTAATCAATTTCTTGATCATTCAAAAAAGATAATTTAGCCTTGATAAACTTGAGACCAAAGAAATAATCTAGAAGCGAATTTGTTCCTTGATTGAAATCGCTCCTTAGATCTTCTTTTAATGCAGGGAACGAAGAAAAAACTAAGAAGAAGACTTTTATTCCGTTGACAGAAATTACAAATATAAAGAAAAAATATCCTTTACCCTTTTGATCTCTTCGCTTATTGGTGATGATGTTTGATCGCTGCTGGTGAATAATCTCACAATCGCGGTTACCTTGGTGACAAAAGATCGATTGTCAATTATTCATGACAATCGTGATTGCAAGAAATCTCGATGAAACAATGGAGGATTGACAATTTTTGTTGATGAGCTGAACCCGGTGTAAACCCCATCGAACCAAATTGAGGCTGCCGTGGTGGTTGCTTCGTTTGGTTCTCCAAGAAGAACCAAATATTGACAAAAGGGGACACCAATTTTAAAGATAATTATGTTGGACAACAACTAACTACGTGTTGAAACCTTCAATTCCTGGTCACCGAAACCTTCTTGATTTTGGCCAGCAATTAAGGTTTGAAGCTGTTGATATCAAATTGATTGAATCGGCTATAGGAAAAACGTCCTCTAACTTTCCAATCAATCTGTATGAGGTAAACAAAACAAGCAATAATAGCTTGTGACAAAGACAATAATCAATCGACACAAAATTGGGCCGCACCGAGGAAGCTGTAACGAGTGGAACGTTGGCGGTTGATCGTGGCTACGTTTCTTTCGATTGGGGGGCGGCTCTTTTCGGTACTAGGTTCAAACCTGGGATTTGTAGGTTTTGGTAGTGGATGAAATAAAAGAATAATCTAAATTTTTAACTTTTGATGTCATGATGAAATAAGCTATATTAATATTAAGTGCACAATGGACTTCAAATTCAACCCAAAATATTAAGACAATAAATGTAGAACTCATACTGACAATTTCGATGTGTTAAACTCTTTAACAAAAGACCTAATCATATTATGAAACTATCATACTTCATTAAGTTTCATTTGGCTCAAATCATTGAGATTAGTTTATTTAGTTGATCAGAACTACTTTTAAGTATTAGATTCAAATAATATCGAATCATGTTTTAAATATTAATTCTTCTTAATAATTTTATATTTATAAATTTTGAAATTAATATCTCGCTTAATAGAATAACTATCATCTCATTGGTATATATTTCGTATGAGTACGATACAACACTTGTTGCCTTTTCTAGCTTCGCTGCCTCGCTTTCCAAATGTCTTCTTCTCTTGTAGGGATGGCGATGGGTAGGGTCGGGTAGAGTATTGGTACGGCCATACTCATACCCTAGTTTAAAAAGTCGGACTCATACCTTACCCTAAACCCTTAAGATTTTTCATTACTAGATTCATACCCTTACCCTTAGGGTCCGTAGGGTCTTACAGGGTCTGACCCTCGAATTAAATATAATATATTTTTTAGTATAAAATTTAACTAAATCATAATGAGCCGGAGACCATTTGATCTAATGGCTTTGGGTGGGGTAGGGTGGGGAGAGGTCATGGGTTCAAACCCTGACTCTAACATGTAATAGATTAGGATTCTCACAAAAAAAAAACTAAATCATAATGAATATATTAAAATTTATTAAGAAATATCTTATAGATCACTAAAAATAATTAAAAAAGTCAATTTCGTAGATTATATTTCAAAATATTTAAGAAATATATTATATTTTATAGATAAAAAATAATAATAAGTCTAATTAGAGTTTAATTATTATTTAGTTAGGGTCTAGTTAGGGGTAAGGTTTAAATTAGGGTAAATGGGTAAGGGTAGGATAAAAATTCATAGATTCATACCCTACCCTCGACCCTACCTTTAAATATAGACCTATACCCATACCTTACCCTAGACCCAGTCAAAGTCAACAGACCCTCGATCTACGAGATATGGGTAGAGTCCGACCCGCGGGGTATGGGCATTTCTGCCATCTCTATTCCCTTGGAGTGAAAACCAATTGACGATTGTGCCCCAATATGAAACTTGACGATTACTTCCTTTCCATACGGGATTAATTAATTTAGTGAGTTTGGGGGAGAGGGTCGTCAAATTTTCAATTAGAGGGTGTCAATTTTAATTTTTTTTCAACATGATTTACAATGCAGTTTTTGTTTGTTTGAAGATAAAAAAATAATGGAAAACATATTTATCTAACAATATATATTTCTCACTTTTTCCTTTAAAGAATATATATTTCTCACTTTTTCCTTTAAAGAAGTAGGTGATGGATGCCGGACTTTCTCCTCCTCTATAGTCCTTGCCTTCACACCACCTCAGCTCGCCCTCGCCTCGCCTCCTCTCGCCTCACCGAAAGCTCACCCTCGCCTCAGTCTACGCCGCCGTCTGCTCACCCTCGCCTTAGTCCTCACCACCGTCAGCTTGCCTCGCTGGCTTGCCCTCGCCTCCGTCATCTCAGTCCTCGTCGCCATTCGCTCGGCTTGCCTTCGCCTCCGTCATCGCCCCCGTCGTTCACCCCTCGCCTGAGTTCGTCAGTCTGTTTCTGTGTCCGACTTCCTCCACGTTGGCCTCCCCTTCGTCTACGGTCTCCACTCCTGCTTCGGCTCTGTCCGGTGGCTTGCCGTCTGATGTTGTCGGAGCTCCAGGCTCCTGCCTCTGCTATCTTTTTTGCTGGTGTTTTTGTGTTGGTTGTTGGTGCAGGCAAGGCTTGGAGTTGCTGGTTCGGTTGCTCCTGTTTGTGGCCTCCGTTTGGCTTGTCGATGTGTTGTGGCTATGCGGATTGTTTTGTCCTCGGGGGCTGGGGTTCGAGTTGGTTGAATGGTGCTGTTTGGGGTTGTGGAGTCGAGGTCTACGGTTCCTGTGTCTCTATTTTCTTTTGGTTTTTTGCTTGTTATTTCGAGACTAACCTATTATGCGGTCTCGTGTTCAATTGGTTAAATTCTTGTTGCTTTTGATCGAGTCAATGTTGCTTTGTTTTGTACTCCGTTAGGTTCTTGTTGCGTGTCCTTTGCTTGCAAGTAGAGAATCTTGCCTCGGTCGATTTACATCGGCTTTGGCATTCTGCTGAGTTAATTCTCAGTTGTCCTCTCGACTTTGTCGTGAGTTTTATTGCCGAACTTAGTTTCGGTAGAACCCTGCCTCGATCGTTGACATTCGTGTCTTATCGATCGCCCTTCGACTCCACCCTGTGCCACTTTGCAAGCTTCGGTCATGTTTCGAGTCTTGTTCGGTTTGCTTATATTTTATTTGTCTTTGATGTAACTTGACTTTTATATATAGGCTTCGCGCCACTTTCCCTCAATAAGCAGTTGCAATGGGCTGACTAATCGTCGGAGAATTTGTCACCAGGATCTATCTCTCAATATATGGATTTTTTTAGACTTTCCATGGGACTCTGTTTTCTTGGAGCCTTTTCCTTTTTTACTTCTGAAAATTAAGTCAACAGGGCATGTCCCTAGGGTGACTTGGAAGTTGGAACAGTTCGAAGGAAAAAGGAGTCGGGACTTAATTTACAGGCATCTTTTAAAGTACAAGAAAGATCACAAGAAAAAATGTATTTTTTGAAGTTTTGTAATTCAAAATTTATTATTATCAAATTTTATTTTAAATATGATTCTCTAAATAATAAATTTTGTATTTGCCTATTTTTTTTATAAGTAGAGTGATTGTATTATGAAAATTATTTATTAATCTTATTACCAAATTGGCAAATTCAATGAACTTGGCAGCCGAAAGCTGGAGGGAGAAGTTTTTAACGTTTTAAAATGACAGTGACCTCTAATGTTGGTAGCATAACTAGCAACAGGCGGCTTAAAGTATTCCTTTTGTGTTCCCATTTCAGACATAATTACGTTTCAATTCACCGTTCGCATAAACAGTTTTTTTTTT
>SOPF01026754.1:122227-159964 GCA_012979155.1 Hypericum perforatum | reverse complement strand
TATATATATATATATATATATATATATATATATATCCATATCCTCATTTTTTAAAAAAATTAGGATTCAGACAGATTTCAGATCTAGGATTCGGTCAAAGTCAACAGATCTTAAATCTTTCGAGTTTAGAACCGAGTAAACCTTAAGGATCCGAGACTAATTGCTATCCCTAGTAACAAGTGCATGCTCCAAGGGCCCGGTAGAAACTTTGATTCAATCTATTGTTGTAGAGTTGGGTTCTAAGAAATAAGAATAAAATTTTGTTTTAGTGCCGTATAGTTTGACATGGATTTTACCAAAAAACTTGTACTTTTGTTGTTTTATTTTGGAAAATATTTTCCTAATTTATAATTTTAGTAAAAAAATTAGTAAAATGATAAATTTTTGGCCATAATGTAACTGATCAATAAAGCATCAAACTAATGTATTAATACCTCCCATGGTGTAATTTGTTTGTCAAAATGGGATGGCCCAATTAAACTTATTGGGCCAAGGCATCAAGCCTGTTCATTGGGCAGTAGGCGAAGAAATCAACAAAAGCCGACGAATCAAGCATGTCTCTCCTCGAAGGAAGAAACTGCCCTTGGTCTCGCTCGTGGAATAGCTCCACGCTGATCAGGTAATTCAGCCAAATTGTATCTTCAAGTGTTTGGATTTCTGGTCATCATATCAATCTTATTGGCTATTCTGATGACGAGTTGTTGAGCATCTAACATAAAATCGGTTAGTGTAAGTGAGATGTGAAAATTCACAAAAAGTTATTGTTTTAAATTTCTGAGTTGAATATAATTAGTTTGAGGGGTTCATGTTTGGGCTAATTAGCTTTTGTTTCTTTAGCTGAAGATGCAGTTAATTAATTGCTTAGATGTTGCTGGTTTGTTTCTCTAATAGTTTCTTTAAATCAATAGTTTCTATAACTAACTAAGCCCATTACATATTCGTGCAGGGCTCGGTCCAAATCGAATACATCTACATGATAGTTCTAAATAGAAAACTAGAGAGTAGCTATGATGTGGTTCAGTAATTTTTCATATGAAGTTATTTAACCTCGAGAGATATAGAAATCGGAAGGAAATAATATAATTCCAAGAACATATAGACCGGGTTTTTTTGTATGCTATTGTTCACTATTAATTACGAAATTAGTAATACAAATTTTTAATTATAAATTTGGTGTCCAACATTCAAATTTTTTTCTGTTGAACCATAATCACGATTTTTTGTTGCGATGACCAAAACATGGATAAAAATTCCGTGATTGAGTCGAAAATTGTGAGAAATTATAATTAACAATTAATGATGTTAAATGACCGCCATATAATTACTCTAGTGTTTGCTAGTTACAACGTAAAATCATTAATTTCAATTAGGGTTGGTAAACGCGGCATTCCTCCTTGTAATTAATATTTTTAGGTAGTAACCCATGTAATTAATAAATATTGTATTATAATTATGGGAGTTACAAAATCAAATCATAAATTCCGATAGGTTGGTAGTGCTAATTGCTGGATTAGTGGGCATTTTGTGTGTAATTAATAAAAGAATTTTCTTTTGTAATAATCCCTGTGATTAAAGTTTTTTGGTGATAATCCAAGGCGTTCTAAACAAAAGAAAAGGGCAATGGTAAATAAGTTTTGCAGTCTTTTTTTTTCATTGTGGACCATTATAGTATTATGTATTATTTCCAATATATTTTTTACCTATATCAGAATAATCGAAAACTCATTTGGATTTACAAAATCAAACATCTAATTTTGCATAATTTTAAAAAGGATCCTAAACTATTTAAAAATATTATTCAAATATAACTTTGAGATGACAACATGGATTATAATTTTCGTTAACACACTAATCTAACTGAAAATTCTCGAATTTCAATCCTTCAAAAAACATCAATCTTTTTTTTAAAGACTATCATACAAAAAATTTACTAATTATAGATAAGAATGCAACTGATAACAATATGAACTACCAACCCTAACCAGAATTAATGATATTGCTTTATAACTCCAACAATCACACACTAATTATTAAGTACATGAATTATCACAAAACAAAATTAACAATAAGGAAGTAACGCCCCAATTAGCGCTACTAGTCCTAATATGAATTTGATTTTGCTTTGTAATTTTCAAATTTTAACACACACTAATTATTAATTATAATCAAGACACGAAAAACATTTGTGATATTTTTTATCACAGAAAATTTTTTATGTTTTTGTTTGCAAGAAAAAAAATTCGTTACATAGTTCAAGTCTTGAAATTTGTTTTGGTATCAACGTAGACACTAAATTTATAATTTATAATTTTATAATTTTTTTGTCATTAATAGTAAATACTAAATAGTAAGTAGACACTAAATTTATAATTTAAAATTTTATAATTTTTTTGTAATTAATAGTAAATAGTAACACAAAAAATTGAATAAACGCGGCCCTTGTTTCTGAGAGAAAGAACATGATATTTTCAATTTAGATTTGAAGATTAAGCAGCGTACTTTGGAGAACGAGAATAATAAAGCCCGAAAACCCAAAAGTGCATCTCGACATTGGACGATTCTTACAAATTTGTTTGGCTGGTTCTAGGTTGGAAAACTATTTTAGAATTGTTATGTATAACGTGATGGAATTCTCTGGAAAACATTGTAAAAAAAAAATTCTCTGGAAAACAAAGAATTGCAAAACCATGATGTTTCTAGGAGGATAGACACAAGCCTAGGGATGGACACAATATGAAAGTACATGATGTTTCTAGGATAAATTAGCGAGATCATGAATGGGTGATTAAAAATCATAGCATCTAGACTGGATAGCAAAGATGATTTTTTTAAAATAAGAGAGAGATTTTGTGACAAGCTACACTCCGACCTACTGAAACTTTTTCATGTGCCCACCATAATGCAGGTTACAGACATTTTCACTAAGTCATTATTGTCTTCTCCGCATGAATTATTTCTATCCAAACTTAGAATGGTGACTATTCATCTTCTAATTTGTGGTGGGTGTTGTAGTCTACAGATGCTAATGAAATCTTACTGACGTAGTCTATCACACCGACAGCCCAAGCAGTCCATGTCCTGTAACAAATCGTTCTTCTTAATCAGTTGTAAAGATTTTTATCCAATCAGTTAACAGAAAATCCAAACTTTGGAGGTGTAACATAACAGGGAGTCTTACGAGAAATAGTAATTTATAAATATGTAACTACTGTAAATACTTTTCTTCATTCATCTCTTATCATTTTTGTATAGCAAAAAATCAAGAAAATGATGAACCATTTACCTTGTCAACTCTACCTCCTCCTTTTTCTTGAACTGTTCTCATAACAATATATCTCTTTATCAATCTTATCAAAATCCTCTATAATATTTTATAGAAATTTACTACTTTTTGAGGTAGATAAAGTACCATATATTGGGTGTATTATGTTTTTATATTATATATTGGGAAAATTACCCTCAGGTCCCCTGGATTTGCGGAAATTCGTGTTTTAGCCCCCAATTTTTTTTATTAGCATTCAACCCAAAAAATTTGAAATAAGTGTACGTTTTAGCCTCTCTCGCCAGAATCCGGCGATTTCTCCGACAAAATCGGACCTAATATTACAAAAATGCCCTTTTCTTTTAAAAAAAATAAATTGAACCCCTTTTTAACTAAAAAACAGCCTTTCTTCTTCGTACTTTCATCTTCTTCTTCTTCTTACCTTCAACTAAACTAAAATTCTCACTTAAATTTGATTCAAATTTATAGCGAGGCCAACACCTTTGTACAAGCAGCTAACCGACATGCTCCCGGCGATCTTCGTCAGCTCCGAGGACAAACTCACCGAGACAATCTCCTTCCTCTCCGCCGTTGCCAAGCAGTCTCTCGAGGAGCGAGGCCTCCACATGCCACCATGGAGGACCGCCACTTACATGCGGTGCAAGTGGCTGTCCACCCCCGACTCCTACGCCGGCATCGACGGTCATCATCTTGGGTTCGGCAAATGGCTCTCACCAGCGATGGGGCCCATGAGGGGAGATGGTGATTTTCGTGGTGGGTCTGGTCTATCTGGTCAGTTGGAATCTAGCTTGGGCATAAATTGCTGCTGAGCTTCGGATTATTTTTTTTGGGTTTGGACGGTTTCTGGATGAAGTGAGAGAGGTGTTCTCCAATTTTGCGATCTGTGTTTTGGTTTCTGGATGAAGGAGGAGCAAGTTTGATGGCCACGACCAAGGATTCGATTTTCTAGGTAAACGAAAGGTTTGCAAATATTCCATTTTTTAATGGGAAAATTGCACGACTTGAAGGAACCAAAGGGGTTGGCTAACGACTTAAGGGAGTCCAACAACGAAACCAAGTTCGGGGTTGTCCAATAGTCGGCGGGCTTTCGGGTAGGCGGTGATGAAGATCTGGAAGCCTCGGTCGAGGAGAAACCCAACGTTGAGGTCTGTTCTGGTGGAAGAGGCGAGCTTCCGGCTGGTGGTTGAAGGCTTCCGATATGTGGATCGAAGATTGAAGGTTAAATGTGTTTAATTTTTTTAAAGAAAAGGGTATTTTTGTAATCTCAGATCCGATTTTATCGGAGAAATCGCCGGATTCCGGTGAGAGGGGCTAAAACGTACACTTATTTCAAATTTTTAGGGTTGAATGATAATAAAAAAAATAGAGGGGCTGAAACACGAATTTCCGTAAACCCGAGGGGCCTGAGGGCAATTATCCCTTATATATTTTACGTATTTAAAAAAAATTAGAACGTTTGAGCCAATAACTATTCAGTTTAGAGAATGGCCTGATGGGGTTTAACAACATTGGTCGTTTCCAAACAAAAAAATTTTATGGGACAGGTCCCTCGCATGAATTGACCAGTCCTCCAAACCGGGAGGAAATACAAAAAGGCGTGCATTATTGTTAACTCGTGATGGACCACAATATATTCTAGAGTATATATCACCACATGATCAAAGAGGATCAATTAATATAGAATCGACTATGAAAATGAAAGCCAATGAGAATTGAGAAGGGAGACACCTCGTTGCTCGTCCTCAGTTGCCAGTTGCCAGTTGCCTCAAGCAACCGAAATGTAGTTTGCCTGAAAAGGAGTCAAGTCGATGTGGACTCTCTTCCATTAAACAAGAGGTGAGGTTCTTCCTTGCATTTGGCCATTGTCACGGTTTAGGGTATGATAATAAGAGTCAGAATATTAATATTATTAAAGAATATTTTTCAAAATACTATCTGTATATTTGTATAATTTGAATAATTCTTTTTAAGCGAATCCGTCCAATTAATTGGAATAACAAGATTAATATTCCCGACCCAGAATACATGCTAGGAAAAATTGCAATTGTATAATACTTCGAATCGAGTAATTAAAATGAGACGGATTCAGAGGGGCTACTAAAAACTTGCTACCGGTTGGGAATTTCTTTATGGAAGGTTTATGTCATCTAAATAAATTTACAGCGATCCAACACTAAAAATTGGCTGAATTTCCTCAACGGGCATTTTAGATTTTTCACTAATAAGACCCCACTAGGGTTCTTACCTTTTGATCTCCATTCCTTTTTATGACCAATATTTTGAAAAACAAAAAAGGAAAAGAATTCTTGACCCTAATCGAACTTTCTCGCCGACGCACCCCGATCGTAATTGTGATCGACGACCCTTATTGGTGTTCTCCTCTCCATCTTTTCTGCTATTCTCCCAGATTTTCTTATCGACTTTCCGAAACACAAGCACCGCTCAAAAAGTCGCCGCGTTTGAAATGTGATATTTGTTTGTATGAGGTAGGATGATAGTTTTTATAATGATATTTACTTAAATATGAATTATATTTATATTATGATGTTGTAGCATTAATTAAAATTTAGAATGATATATGTTTTCTAATTATTTTTGTTTTGGTTTATACACATCATCCATAAATGATATTGGTATGTGAATGTCATCATATTGGTTTGTATTAGAATAAATATTGGTTCGTATGGCATACGATAATGATTTTGTTAATGATAATAATTTTTTGGAGTGATTTTTATTTTCAGATATTGTCGGATTAGTTTTTGTCTGGGATGATATTAGTTTTTGGTTTGGTTTATTCTCATTAATAA
Source organism: Hypericum perforatum (assembly GCA_012979155.1). Classification (NCBI taxonomy): domain Eukaryota; kingdom Viridiplantae; phylum Streptophyta; class Magnoliopsida; order Malpighiales; family Hypericaceae; genus Hypericum; species Hypericum perforatum. Next base: position 153,871 of record SOPF01026754.1, on the reverse strand, counting down.
TTTATTATGTTAGTCGTTAAAGATATTGATATGCAAATGTTATGAAATTGGTTTGTATCTAAACTAATATTGGTATGTGAATTAATATTAATATTGGTTTGTATCTGAATTAATATTGGTATGTGAATGTTATCACATTGATTTTTTAGATAGATATTGATTTTTTGTTTATTTCTTGTTTAGTTTGTAAAAATTATTATGTCAATGATTAATGATATGTTGGCTCAAGCACACTAAGTGGTGTATAATATGCATCCGAGGTCTACGGAGATGTATCATGATTTGAGAGGAAACTATTAGTGAAAAGGTATGAAGAGAGATATTGCGACTTTCGTCTCCAAGTGTCTTACTTGTCAGCAAGTGAAAGCAGAACATCAGAGACCTTCGGGATTGTTACAACCTTTGGAAATTCCAATGTGGAAGTGGAAACAGATAATGATGGATCTGTTAGTAAGACTTCCGATAACCTCTCGAGGTTATGATTCAGTGTGTGTCATCGTAGACAGATTGATCAAGTTTGCACATTTTCTACTGATTAAGATTACCTACGATGCAAGTAGGCTTGCTCAAATATTTGTTGATGAGATAGTTCGGCTCCATGACACGCCGATATCATATGTCTCCGATTATGGAACTCATTTCACATCACAATTTTAGAGAAAATTTTAGGAAGCTACGGGAACTCGATTGAATTTTGAATACAGCCTTTCATCCTCAAACAGATGGCCAGTCTGAGTGGTTATCCAGATATTAGAGGATATGATGCACACTTGCACCATTGATTTCAGAGGAAGTTGGGATCGCTATTTATCTTTAATAGAGTTTGCATACAACAATAGTTATTAGTCGAGTATAAAGATGGCTCCGTATACAGCATTGTATAGGAGAAAGTACAGATCTCCGTTATGGTGGAACGAGGTTGATGAGAAACAACTTTTGGGAAATGATTTGGTGCAAGAGACCAATGAGAAAATACAGTTGACTCGATAGAGATTAGAAACGGCTCAAAGTCGGCAAAAGTCTTACTCGGATAAGAGACAGAAGGACATTAAGTGACGTGGGATTGTACGTTTTTCTCAAAGTGTTACCTATAAAGGGGACAATGAGATACAGAAGAAGGGGCAAGCTCAGTCCTAGATATATTGGTCTGTTTGAGATTTTGAAGTGAGTTGGGCCAGTGGTGTATCGGTTAGCTGACGATTCACTTCTTTATGAATGTTCTACTGTAATTCTACTTGATAATAGACGATCAGTCATTTATCAGATCTTCCTAGCGTACGCCAGAAATAGGTGGCGTGTGCCACCCTTCGATCAGCTCGAAACTCAGACACACACCAACAGCACCTAACGCGAGCAAAAAACTAACGGACTAACAAACCTGGCATGCGCCAACAAGGATGGCGTGTAATAGTTTAGTAGTAGAGTTGTAGCGAATTATAATAAGAGTAAGTAGGGTTGTCAATCCATAGAGATTGAGGTGTTAGGCCTACTCTAGGGTTTACTTGCTTAACTAAGATTAGATTATGAAGTTTTTTGTTGAACTCAAGTGATCTAAAGTCTTAAACATCAAGCATTAAGAGCATAAGAATAAGCACTTAGATATTTTATATCACGAAATAGATTATCAACAACTAAAAAGCTAAAAGCGGGCTAAGTACCTTAAAATCCAATATAACCAAGTGATTCAGGGGGTAAGTACTTTAAACTATCAAAGTAACAGATCATCAAACTAACATTTTTATCAAACCTATCTCCTTTTGGTCTCAAGATTTGACTAAGTACAATAACTTGGTGATCAAACAAGTCATAGTATGGCATGAAGCTCGTTAATAAGAACATGTTCCTATGCATATTAACCCCTCTAAACCGTGGCTACATACGAGGAATTAAGGCACAAAACTTACAGCGAACTACTCACATATATTTATATAAATACAAAGCATTAACATAGACAAAGAGTAAAAGAGATAGAGACTTATCAAGACTTCAAGCTCCCTCTTTTCAAGTCCACGTTCTTCACAAAAAACAAGATTATTTTTCGATCTAATATATGTAATATCTCCCTTTTTTGAAACAAAGGCAAGAACCTTATATATAAACTAACTAATGAAATAGTTATAAAATATCTAATCTAACTTATCTAACTAAAATATCTAGCCTAAAAATATCTAAAAGAGTCAGCCAAGATGTTCCCCTTCCTTTATAAAAGCTCTAAGCCGACCTTGTCAAATCTTCACTTTGTTTGTCCAATACTCAGCTTTTATTTTACTTCTGTCTGTCTGGTTTGGCGTACGCCAGATACATCTGGCATGTACCAGTTATCGCGTTTTTGCTTCTCCGAGTGCAAATGGTCATTTGTATGAATAGTCGTCTGAGTAACGGCTACTTGGCGTGCTCTAAGTACGCTTAGTATGCGCCAACTTCCTGTTCTTTGTATTCTTTGGCTTCGTGACTTCCTTCTCATCTTTGCATCTACGCGTCTAGCTCGATTATCTTTCATGTCTCCTTGAATAGGCTCCTAAAAACAAGTAAACTCAATGAAAAATGATAAACTCAACATAAATATACAATAAATAAAAACTAACACAATGACAACTAAATAAAATTAAATCATCCTAAAACACTAAAAACGATCTACTAAAATGACACGAATAATGAGTGTTTTTGACACTCATCATTAGCTTTGCCACCATCTTTATAGTATGTTCATCCAATTTTTTATGTCTCTATGCTTATGCGGTATTTGCATGATCCTACACATGTGTTAGAATTACAAGCGATAGAGATCAGTGGAGATTTGACATATTAAGAGAATCTAATAAGGATTTTGGATCATGAGGTCAGAAAGCTTTAGAATAGAGAGAGCTTTCGATGGTCAAGATTATGTGGGCTATTCGCTCATTGGCCGAAGTGACTTGGGAAATAGAAGAAGAGATAAAGATCAAGTTTTCTCATCTATTTGAATAACAAGTAAGTCAGTCTTTTGTTAAGCAAATTCAGGGACCGAATTTTATAAGGAGGGAAGACTGTTATGACCCTAGGTCCAACTCCCGACCTTTGATTATTTTGTTTTGATTAATTTTAGGAACATATGACTTTTTTGTGTGAAATTTTGATTTAATTATGGTTGAGAAGTTCTACACTTCTCCTTTTTGTGTGTTGGGGTTGAGGGGGGAGTTTTAGGCCATTCGGTGCAACTTGTGCAATTTGGGTGTAGGTGAGGGGGATATTATCCATAATATGTGTGTTGACTAACTATACGTGCTTGATTTGATATGTTTGCTATGATTTGAGGTGTACTTATGTTTGGATCTTTGCCTATATGTCTTTTGACGATTGTGTGTTCATTTGTGATTTGAGACATTGAGTATAAGTTTACTTATATGACTAATTAGTCTTGGTCAATATGTATATTTGTGAGTTATTTGTGAGAAGGCAGATGATTAGGTCTATCCATGACTAACCGGGGATGTTGGCATATGTGCACATATTTTGAGAATACATTAGATTATGATATGATCCGTTTGGTCAGCGAGGTGGTTCTGAAGGTACCTTTAAGTATTTTGTATCCTCGTGTCAGTGAGAGAGAGACACGATTTAGACCTATTTGAAGTACATCCATTTATGTGATGTATCTATCTGTGTGTATCTGATATTCTAAATTTTGTTTGATTTTTGTGACACTTTAGTTCGACTTTATCTGGATTTTTGGTTATGTGATATTTAATGAATTACGTGTGATGTGCTACTTTATTATTTATCACCATTTTTGTAAATGCTTGTGTAGGATGCGAATGTGCTTTATTGGTTAGTAACTATATGTTACTTTTAATACCTTCCTACTAAGTATTCCGAAATACTTACCCCATCCCTCCACAAGTGAAGAAGTTTAGGGATTGGTTGATGTCTAGAGAGTATTTTGTCTGTTCCTCTGTGTATAACCGTTGTCTTCATCCTGGGTTACTTTTGAAGTCTCCAGATGGTGCTTTCTCTTGTAAATCTAGGTCACTCCATTGCACGTATCGTGGTCCTGGATTTGTACGTTTTAAATTATGAATTATGGATATGATATATATGATTTATGCTTTCGCGATATAATTTGTGAGTGTGTCTGAGGCTAGCTGGGTCACGATTATTCAATGTAGGCAGGTGTGACCCAGCGCCATGTAAGCGGCCCAGGTTTGGGTCGTGACAATGTATGGATACAATATCTAGTTTTGTTACCTATGCTACCTCGTAGCAAGTTAATTCAAAAATGGAAGATGGTGAAGTTGTCAATGATGATGAGGACAATAAATTAGATTTAAAATTTTGGGATGAGTGGGATAAAAAAAGTTTAGTTGACAAATGAAGTGAAACAATTTTGGATTTAGTTAAATACTTGCAAGATCCAAATAAGGCAAATTCTGCAAGCTTTGACATATTGAATTAGTACAAAATTAATATCATTAAGTATCCAATCATGATTGATATTGCACGACATATGCTAGCAATTTTGGTATCAACCATGGCATCAGAATCTACTTTTAGCACACATGGATGCGTATTGGATCCATATCGAAGTTTGTTTATGTTTCCGGTTCAAATTTTAATGTGTGCTAAAAATAAATTATGTCTTATGACTCGCAAAAAAATGACAATGAAGAAGAACTAGATGAAAGCAAAATACTTAAAAGATTAGTTGTATTTAAATTTAAAAATTTCGTAATCGTAATTCATATAATTCTAATTTTATTTTTTATTAGGCATGATTTGAATCCAAAGATAACGACTAAGAAATTGCTTAGAGGCTCAAGCTTGCATAGTTTTTGTTGCAACTTGTTGTTTTCAATTTGTTGTTATGAACTTGTTTGAATTGCTATTGGAACTTCTTGGATGCGTGTTGTTTGTTGTAAAATTGTCGACTGCTTGTTGTGAACTCATAGATTATGTATTGAGTGAAGTTATTCGTTGTTGGTTCTTTCATTAGTTTAGGATATTATAAACTTAGAACTTGGAAATTTACTACTAATTCTTTTTTACTTTCTTGGGTTCTTAAAAAAACTTTGACAACGCAACTTTTTTTTCTTCTCTCAAATTAGGCTTATTTAAATGGGCCTATCGATTCTGACAAAAATTAAGTATCAAACTGCAATTTCAACGTGATACCGCAACATCGCAATATCAAGATTTTATATAAGACTTAAGACTACAAATCACACGATCTGAATTTTATTGAGAAAAAATGTGGTTCAGTGTCAAAATTACAGAATTACACACCGATACTGTTAACCCGCACCTACTTTAGACTTCATCTACTAGATAGACCCCATCATATTTTCTTCTTTACTTCATGCGTGGACAAGATTGGTTCGGGCAAGCTCAAACTAGTTTATTTGTAATTTGATATAGTTTTGCATTAAAGAGTGTAAATTACCACACTTCTTAAAAAAATATACCTAATTGATGGATCTATGTATAGAGTTGAGGTCCAAGTCTATACAGATTTTATCTAGACACATCTCACCATTTTAAAAAAAACCAACCATAAATTCCCATTTCACTGGGTATTAATTTTTTTTACCGGGCCACGATTTTCCCATCTAGGAATGGTGGAGAGTGGTTTGATAATGGAACACCAAAAAAGTGATTATTGAAATAAGATACCTAAAATACCCAAATCCATTCATTTGCGACCACTAAATTTCTGGAAGAAAAAAACCCCAGAAACATTTTCGACCACTCCATTTTGGGAAACAATCCGGATTAAAAAAACCCAAATCAAAATCGATTTTGGACCACTTAATTTTAAGGTAAAAAATCCCCGATAAAACGAAACCGAATGAAACAAATAACTTATAAAATCTTCTCCTTCCTTTTACATCCCCGATCTCCTTCCAACCTTCCCTTTCTGTTCAATTTCTTTCATCTCTCGAGCACCTTCCTTCCTTTTCCACCTCCTCAGGGCTCCACCCAGCTGAAAAAAAAAAAGACAAAACCGCGAAACCACCACCATCACTTCCCGAGGAGGCTAGCCACGTAAACGGAGCGCCACTTGTCCCCTTCCCACGTGTCATCCCCACGCGCGCGGTCCAATACTCCCAAACCCTTCTCTCTCTCTCCCCGTCCCCTCCCTCTCCTTTGCGTGGCTTACATAATACCACCACCACCGCCACCACCCCGCCAGAGAAAACAACAAGGGAAGCGAAGGGGCCCACATTACTGATTGGACGCCACGTGTAGGGACTCCCCACTCCACCTCCTCTATTTAATACAAACCGCTCCAACCTCAGAAACCAAACATAAGCCCTCTCTTGTCTGGTTAGAGAAGCAATAAGAGATAGAGAGAGGAAAAAAAAAATGTTCATCGAGAAGTTTAGGGTGGAGAGCCCGAAGGTGAAGTACACGGAGGATGAGATCCAGTCGGTGTACAGCTACGAAACGACGGAGCTCGTGCATGAGAAGAACCAGAGCGGCACTTTCGAGTGGGTGGTCCGACCCAAGACCGTCACATACGAGTTTAAGACCCAAACCGCTGTCCCTAAACTTGGGTATGTCTCGTATTGTTTCCGAATAAGTTCCGATAATGCTCGACTGAATACTTGACGTGGGTTTTTTGGCTGTTAGGGTTATGTTGGTCGGATGGGGCGGAAACAACGGCGCCACTCTCACCGGCGGCGTCATAGCCAACCGGGAGTATGTTCTTTTTCTGTTCTTTTTTCCATTAATTTATTATTTGTGTATTAAAAATGGGAACTTGGATCTTTTTTAAGGTTTCCCTGTCCACTTTGTGTATTCCTAAAGAAATGGAAATTGATGGTTGGCTTTTTTCGGTTCCTTTTTTTAATGTATGAAGGGGAATATCGTGGGCAACCAAGGACAAGGTGCAGCAAGCTAATTACTTTGGGTCCCTTACGCAAGCTTCCTCCATCCGAGTTGGGTCTTTCAATGGAGAGGAAATCTATGCTCCCTTCAAGAGCCTTCTCCCCATGGTAACGACTCCATCCTTGTTTTGCATGCAATTTCTGTTTCAGCACAGATTTCGTTTTTACCAAACTTGGTTCTGGATTGTAAAAAAAAAGACCAAACTTGTCTTTGTACTTGGGAAGTGCCATGGCCGTATTGGCTTAGGCTGTTCAGAATCTCACATTGCTAGTTGTGGGTGGGGTGGGGAACTTTACAAGTGTAGAATATCCACCAACTCATTGACTGAAAGTTTTGGCATCAGCGGGTTGATTATATGCCCATTGTCGTGCTCGCACAACCTCCATTTTTTTCACACATTGGCGAAGTCAAAGCTCGTGCAATCTTTGACCCGATGAGAATCCCACATCACTAGTGTGGACAACTTTATAAGTGTGGAAAATCCGAGTGACTTTCTTCTTTTTTAGTTCATTGGAAGTAGTACAGTTTGAGGCTAAGGGACCATTTACTGTTGTTTTGGTTGCTGGTTCATGTGTTAGATTGACTACTAATCTTTGGCTAAACGAAACATGGGCACAGGTGAACCCAGATGAGATTGTGTTTGGAGGATGGGACATAAGCAGCATGAACTTGGCAGATGCAATGGCGAGGGCTAGGGTGTTTGACATCGACCTTCAAAAGCAGCTCAGGCCCTACATGGAGTCCATGGTTCCACTCCCTGGAATCTACGACCCCGATTTCATTGCTGCCAACCAGGGCTCTCGTGCCAACAATGTTATTAATGGTACCAAAAAGGAGCAGGTCGAACAGATCATCAAAGACATTAGGTAGAAACTTGTTAGACTCCTCTCCGGACCCTTGACTTTCTTGTAAAGTAAAAGGCATAATGGTGATCATTTGCTGTTGATGACTATTAGGGAGTTCAAGGAGAAGAACAAGGTGGACAGGGTAGTTGTGCTTTGGACTGCCAACACTGAGAGGTACAGCAATGTGATTGTGGGGCTAAACGACACCGTGGAGAACCTCATGGCTTCTATTGACAAGAATGAGTCTGAGATCTCTCCTTCTACTTTGTATGCATTGGCCTGCATCCTTGAGAGTGTTCCCTTCATCAATGGAAGTCCGCAAAACACTTTTGTCCCGGGTAATTCTCTGCCCCTTTGATCTGCTCGGTTCACGGTTTCCATTTAGCTTATTGGTTGAAGTTGATTATTGGCAATTTAATTGTAGGGCTTATCGATTTGGCAATTCAGAGGAACAGTTTAATCGGTGGTGACGACTTTAAGAGTGGTCAGACCAAGATGAAGTCTGTGCTGGTTGATTTCCTTGTTGGGGCTGGCATTAAGGTAGAAATCGGTGCATTGAATAATTATTAACATGTGATTGTAAATAGACGAGCGTTTCTAATGAATGGTTCTTGACTGCTATTTTTTAATGCAGCCAACATCCATTGTTAGCTACAATCACCTCGGTAACAATGACGGGATGAATCTCTCAGCTCCTCAGACTTTCCGCTCCAAGGAAATCTCTAAGAGCAATGTTGTCGATGACATGGTTGCCAGCAATGGAATCCTTTTCGAACCTGGCGAGCACCCTGATCACGTTGTGGTCATCAAGGTTTACAAATCTCCCTAATGCTATTTTTCACTTGGGAGGCTACTGTGCATCGGTCAGGATGCAAGTAGAAAGTAAATTAGTACACATTATGGTTTACTAATCTGGTATTTTTCTTGTGTAGTATGTTCCTTACGTTGCAGACAGCAAGAGGGCCATGGACGAGTACACTTCAGAGATTTTCATGGGTGGGAAGAACACCATAGTAATGCACAACACATGCGAGGACTCCCTCTTGGCTGCACCTATCATTCTGGACTTGGTGCTGCTTGCTGAGCTCAGCACTAGGATCCAACTTAAAGCCGAAGGAGAGGTATCTGTTCTGTTCCTGTTAATCCGTCTCTCCTGGTGCTTTAAAAGTGGCAATGCCTAAGTCTAACTTGTGTTGATTGTTTTATACAGGCCAAGTTCCACTCCTTCCACCCTGTGGCTACCATCCTCAGTTACCTCACCAAGGCCCCACTTGTAAGCAACCTTCATCCGCATAATTTTACGCGCATTGATCAACCGAAACTGACCCGTCTTGTCATTTGTCAATGGAACAGGTTCCTCCAGGCACACCCGTCGTCAATGCACTGGCAAAGCAGCGAGCAATGCTCGAGAACATCCTGAGAGCCTGTGTCGGGTTGTCTCCCGAAAACAACATGATCCTGGAGTACAAGTGACAGCACGAAACAAGATTAAGAGCCGTCAAACGAAACGAAATGAAGACGGAACAACTAATGTCTTCATGATCTCGTTTTTCCTTTATAATGTAGTAGTAATGTTTGGGGCCAATGTGATTCAATCCATTGAACTAGAGAAGTGTCGTTTGTTTTTTAGCTTCGTTGGGGTACGTACGTACGGCCATGTGTAGTACTCTTTCGGGTTGGAAAATGAATATGCAGTTGATTATCTGTTTATTGTTTATTGACACCATCTTCTTCGGTTCATACTTCGTTGCTTGTCTCCGATTTTCATTTCTTAAGCTGGACGAGCAGATGAAATTTTACCATCTGTTTTTACGTTCTTTTTCTTTTTTACAATATTAAGGCGTGCTTGATCACTGTTGCATGGTGATTCTCTTTTACTTGGTAGGAGTTTTTAAAAATAAAAGTGAAGATTCTATAGTGAGTCAAATAATTATAGTTTGTGTCTACAAGATGAATTTATTCCGCACGAAAAGCTGAAAAGTCCGATAACCTGTAGTAAGCTGGCATTAGGCTACCTGAAAGGTCCAAATCGATCAATTTCACGTAGGACCACTTGGCCGAGTCCGGACTGCCCGCTGGTGCGGGCATATTTTCCGGCTATAAATAATATGTGGTAAGACAAATAAAGTTGGGCATTTATGTTATTTACAAAATTAAATATGTGACGGTTATTTTGAAACTTAAAAGAGAGAACATCTCATTAATTTGACGCTCATAACCGTCGAAATACACTATTAACCTCAACTTGCCCCATTTCTTGCACATGTATCTCATTCTTCCAAGTAGTTTTTGACAAGTCCAATTATATATAATTCTTTCCCTCGCAGTTTCAAGACTATTCACCAAGAATTATTCACAACCTAAGCCATAGCCTATATGTAACACCATTTCCAATATAGCGATTTGCTTGACACGGTAATGGATTAAGTGATTACTACTAAAAAGTAATCCATGGAGATTCTTTATAAACTATCAGATGAAAATTTTGTTCTTAAAAATTTAATCTAACGATTATTTATGATTGAGGACAAACTTGTTATTTGACCAATATATAATATCTTTAATTATCTTTATTTTCCTTATCAACATTTAACTTTTGAAAATATTAAAATTGATTCCGTAATTTTCACACTCTACATTTATTCAAAATCTTTAACTCATTAAATTATGTTTTCACTCTTTCATTCAAAATTTTCATCATCAACCTAACTTCTCCCAAAAATTGCTCCACTCGCCCCTCCCCTCCCCTCTACTAGTTTCCTACCCCAAAAACTGCCCGACTCGACCTGGCCTTCCCTCTACTCGCTCCTTTCTCGTTGGTGGTCGCGCTTGCTCCTCGTGCTCATTGGGTCCCACCGGAGTGTCCGTCAACCCATATACCATTCACGCTCTGACCATGTACGGTTGTCTATCATTGAATATTGGTATGGGGGTAGCGTCAATGTTGGTAAATGTGATACCTCGTATATGTACTGTGTGAAAGGATTACGTGATTTGATTGTTACTATCCATACCAACAAGGTGCATCTTCTTTTCGGGCACACATCCTGAAAAAACTTCCAGGTAAACGCATTTGGCTGAGAGTAGGATCAAGATGGGTGACCTCCTAAGAAATTTTCTAGGGTGCGTGCGAGTGAGGACAAAGCATGCTAGGAAAATCTGTGTTGGTACAGTGGAGCCAGTCGGTCAAATTACGAGGCGTTACATTTGGTATCAGAGCGACCTCGGCTTGTACGGTATGATTCGGGGATCAAATACACCTACAAGCAAGGGATTCTAGAATTTTGTGTATCTGGCGCGATAATGACATCGCATATTTAAAGAGGGGTGAATGATATCCCGTATATGTACTGTGTGAAAGGCTTGCGTGATTTAATTATTACTATCCATACCAATAAGGTGCACCTTCTTTTTGGGCACACATCCTAAAAGAACTTCAAGGTTAAATGCATTTGGCCGAGAGTAGGATCATGATGGGTGACCTCCTGAGAAGTTTTTCAGGGTGCGTGCGATTGAGGACAAAGCATGCTGGAAAAACCCGTGTTAATACAGTGGAGCCATGTTTGCTTATTCAACCAATAGATGGAAAATCATGAAGTGATTTCTGTTTTCCTGGTGTGAGACTAATTCAAAAATTTTGTTCGTGATACACTATCCTTATGATCCTTAACATATTTTGGAAGTATGATTCTATGCTGCTAGCTTGGAAAGTCTATGAAAAGGTCATGATTGATAATTCGACTGGCAAGACTAACTAGAAAAGCAAGCTTTATCATGATGGAAGAAATACTTATAAAGGAGAAAGTTCTTTATCGATCATATTCCAGAATTTTATTGTCCAGTGGTGCGCACCTGTTGTGTTCAGAGCAATACAATATTGAACACGATTAAATTGTTTGAAATCACATATGCAAACAATGGGATATGAGATGAAACCTAAGATAAGGCATACCTAAGGTAATGAGAATGTCGATATGCTATTATTCAAGTAGCCAGTGTATGTGTGCTCTTGATTTTAGCTAAGTGCACTCGATGTATGCTGGTCGCACAAAATCTTTGTCAAGTAAAAATCTGAAACTTTGTTGATTATGGTCAATAATGTGTAGTAGGAGATGTTGGACTTTGGATATTTTAGATTTCACCCATTATTGTGCAAGTTAGTGTACAGGCCCATTAATGACCCATTTTTTGGTTGGTCCAGCAGCTTTTTTCAAGTGGATTGCCACTTGGAAAAGTGAGTAAGCAAAGCTACCAAAGTAGCTTTGCCATGTAGAGCTTACTCATCCCTATAGGGTGAGTTGGCACTCCACGGGCCTCCCTATAAAATACAGGAGAAGGCTGATGATTAATCTGTAAGTTTTTCATACAGAGAAGAGACAATTACGGATTAGTTCGATAATTTTCAGATTTTGCAAAAGTTTAGAAACTCTTGGAAATCGTTTACGTGTCCGATCCGATCGTGTCCTAAAGCAACCAATGACTTTATCTCGTTAAGACGATCTTGTAAAAGTACGCTTCAATAAGTAAGAATTGTTAATTATTGATGAATTAGTTTATTGATTATGAAGTGATTAACTTATGAGGCAAAACTTTCAAATAATAAACCTAGAACTTTATTAAAATAAAAAAAATCTGCATAAGGTAATAAGAAATATACGAAAGGGTAAGGAACAAAGAATTCTTACCAAAAAACTACCACGGTCTAAACAGTCAACTGAGGGTCTGTTTGGTACGGCTGATGAAATTTAGCTGTTAGCTGTTGAAAGTCAGCGGATCAGCTGATAGCTGGTAGCCAATTTTTGCAAAAGTGTTTGGTAAATTAGCATTAGCTGTTGCTGTTGAGTTGTAAAATTACTTATAAGGGTAATTGACTAATAAACACCATTCTTTAATATATAACAAATAAAATTAATTATTATTTTGTACTAATGCGTCTCTTATTTGATCTCGCAATACATTTATAATGCCCAATCCTTCTCCTACGCTATCATCACTCATTTCAGTATGTTCTTCTCCAGCTAAGTTATCGATGGGTACAAAATCTAGATTTTGCTCAAATCTAGTAAAAATGACATCATCCAATGCCTTCCTTCGAATATAATTGTGAAGCACCATCGTTGCTACCACTATATTTCTTTGAATCTTAAAAGAAAATAGTGGCATGACCCTTAATACTTTCCATCTCACTTTCCACACTCCAAATGTATGTTCAATGCAACTTCTTAGAGACGAATGTCATCAATTAAACATCTCTTTAGGCCTTTTTGGTCCACCAAACCGTTGAAATTCAGGTAAGTGGTACCTAATTCCCTTATAAGGTCCAAGAAATTCTTGCATTTGGGGATATCCGACATCTACAAGATAATATTTGCCTACAATATTGAAAAAAAATTAATCCAAACAAATATAGTTATTATTTATATATAAAAAAATTTCAAGATGTTTACCTGGTAGTGGTTTAGGAAAATTAAAATCTTTCCTAGACAAAGCTTGTCAAAAAATTCTGGCATCATGAGCTGTGCCTTCCCATCCTGCTAACACTAATATATATTGCATATCAAAACTACATACTGCCATTATATTTTGAGTTGCTATCCCTTTTCGACCAATAAATCTCGGTGCGTCTTGTGCAGATACAATAGCATGTATATGCGTTCCACAAGAGGTGATGATTTTATCAGTTATGAATATATATCCCACATAAAAAATGACACTTGAAGGATATCTCATTTTGTAAACTAGCAATTTAAAATTGCCAACCCGAAGTAATAAATTTCAATGGGTCCAGCCATTCAGATATATGGCTAAAAGAATTTCATGAAGCTGTTGCCAAAACATAACTTGATGTACTGATGTAAAGTCCATTCAGATATATGGCTAAAAGATTTTCAATGAGTCCAGCCATTGAGATATATGGCTAAAACTAGCAATTTGATTGTAAACTGGTGCTTGGTGCGACGAGGTAGGTGGCTGGTAGGAGAGAGAAAAATGTGGGGGAGGCGAGCAAGAAAAAAATAGAGGAAAATCATTAAGAATTGAGGGCTATATTAGTAATTTGATATTGTAACAACCATTTATTAAATGTAACAGCTACAAATTCTAGAGGTTGGAGAAATTGGCGTTTGGGTTCCAACCGTTGTTTTTTATTTATTCACCAAACACCAAAAAATTGGTGGATAGATATCTATCCGCCAACCAGGGGCGTAGCCAAGAAATTTAACGAGTGGGGTCGATCTTTAATTTTTTTAAATTTAATCTCAATTTTTAGTTTGATTAATTTTTTTATGGGATCAATTTTTAATTTTAATGGGGACATACATTAAAAATACAATAAATTATTAAATATTTTTTTTAAGTGAGGGCAATGCCCCTACTTAAATTCACCTAGCTACGCTCCTGCCGCCAACCACTGATCCCTAACTGTTAAATCAAACACCCAGTGAAAAAGTTAACCCGCGGCCATAAATACGAACTTCGTGCACCTCGGAGACTGGGAATACAAGATCAGACACTAATAATACCACAGGCTAACGCTTCACCTTGACCGAAAACTTCTTGGTCTTGGAGAATGTTTAGTGCGCATGCGGGGCAAGCTCAGGCCCGAACTCCATTGTGTCCTTGGTCTTTTTCGACGCTGCAACTTGAGCTATTAAATTTGTCGCCGGTGATGATGGGTCAGAAACCATAATATCTACTAGAGCCTGGCCCGGGATGGGCGCGGGTGGCCAATAAAACCCAGCCTTGGCCCAGTCTGACGCTGAAGGTGGGCGAGGGCCAGCCAGGCCTCAGGGTGAAGAACCGCTTTCAAGAAAGCCCGTCTTCAAGCCGCGGTTAGGCTGCCTTGTCGAAGAGAGTGTCTGGGCTGGTTCACTTGAAATGTTATCATTAAATTTGGAAGGAACTGGGCCATCGCGAAAACACCCAAAAATCAGACCGGTTCACTTCCTCCTCTTCATTCTAGAATTATCCAAAAGGCCCACCTCCTCCATGTCCCGACTCCCGAGCCCAACTTTCACAAATATTATAATCCAATTTGTTCGGAATGGAGTTCATAGTGCAAAAGACAAACTCACCTTTGTACGTGACCGGTGGGACCTCCTGTTGTTGCTCCTCGTCAGATCCCGCCGTGCTGTTCTCATCCAAAAGTTGCACTGGTAGGGTAGAGGTAAAAAAAATCTGTAACAACCTTTCCACCCATTGCTCCGACTCTGTAACGACCTCATTCGGGAGAGGTAAAAAATTTAACTCCATGCTCTGTAACATCCAGCGAGTCTCGAACATGTGATATTAATTTGCTCAGATACTCATTCCCCCTCCACTTGCTCTTGCTCCCCGAGCTCAAGCACGGGAGAAACTCCAGGCACATTGCCATCCACAAAAACTCGATCAATACCCTAAAAAATATGAGGAATGACATCACCAACACAAGTCATCTCAACTGCAGTAGAAGGTGGCAAGAGCACCAAGATTGCATGAGGAGAGGACGAGGAATGTACCAATGCTTGTTCCAAAGAAACAACCTCCCCGCTAGTCACTGTACCAACTTCCCCAAGCACTAATGTTTAAAGTCGGCACAGGCGCACCTGAACCACTAGGAAGCTAAAACGTATGGGAGGAAGGATCTTGAGGAGCTTGCACCGGCTTGGCCACCCAGATCTACCTCACACGCTCTGCCACATGCCCTCGTGCCTGATTGTTTATCTTCTCAGCATGAGTTCCATCAGCAAGAGGGTGTAGTTGCTTACACTTGATGTCCAAATGCCCAACAATCTGGCAGTGTGTGAAAAAAATTTGCACTTTCCCATACAAAACATCCACCATTAACTTCTCCCCTATCAATAGTAAAGGAACCCATTCTCTCAACGGTCAAGTAGCATTGAGACTTGCCTCGCCCAAACTAATGAAAGCACGAAGTTCATATTTTGAGCAAGGTTTGAAACCTTTAGGCATGACTAGTCTCCCAATCAATAGTTTCTTGCCATCATGTAGACAAGTTTTGGCTTTGGTATCATCCAATACGACACCAAGTTCATCATCTATAAGAGAAGGGTGAATAAAATTACCTAGAGAAGGCTTCACTCGGTCCTAATATTAAGAGTTTTTATCTCTCTCTACGCCTTTAGGGTTTCATGGATCAAAATTATGTTTATTGAGATATATATTCAATTGTTTGTTAATTTAAATATCAAACTTCTTAATAATCGTAAATGTGTGTTTGAGCCTTTGACCCATACACATTAGAGGCAAGTAACACTTTCATGGGCACCCAACCATAGTCTTGGAGCTTTGTCGTAATGTGAGGAATGGACTGGCCATATTTTTATGGAATGACCAGTAGTTATCCCCGTCCCTTCTCTGGAATCACTTGCTTTGTGTCTCCTTCTAGCCATATCTCACTAGATATCAGGGAGCGATAGAGCGATATGGATTTTTTTACTCGAGAGATCTTTATACCCCTCATCTTGGGTAAGTTCGCTGTGGTATTACGATTTTGACGTGTAAAAATTGAACCGCACTGCATTTTTTGTTTCCAAAAAATACACATCGACGATGTGGCAATTTTAGGGTGCGGTACAGTGCGGTGTACCTCTCTTTCCAAACTGCGGTTTGAACTGCATGCACTTTCTTATGTTATTTAATAGACCATTAAACACATGTAAAAAAAACTTGGCCCATTCTTATAAAAAAGTTTGCAGAAAACGAATAACCAATTCCAGAAAACAATTCCAAGTTCAAGGTCTAAAAAATCAAATAGTAATAAGTATCCAGAAAACAATTCCAAATTCTTGACATTAATAATTTCAACAACTTCAATCTTCACGCGACATCAAAATCAAGTTCCAGACGTCTAGCCACAATTTCTTCATCCAACACGCAACAAGCAGCAAGTTCACAATTTCTTCATCCAACTTCAAGCAGAAGAAAAAAAAATTAACAACAAGATACAAATTCCAACAAGTTCCAACATGCAGCAGCAGCAAGTTCTTGTCTCTGAGCAACCCCTTTAATCGACAGCTTCGACTTCAAACGCTGCCGCAAGTTCTGCAATAACACAAAAAATAAAATTAGAACTTCAATTTATCATGGTTAGGAGAATTATTTGATTTTAAATATAACAAACCTTATAGTATTTTGTTTTCCTCAAATGGATCTTCTTCTTCATCTTTTTTGAGTGGCGTAGTCTTCAACCAATTTTGAGCGCACACTAAGTTTGTATAGTTTTAGGCTTCAATGAACTTTGGTAAGGGTCTAAAATACGTCTACCCATGCCAAAAGCAGATTCCGAAGCAATATTTGATACTGGAATCGCTAGCACATCTCGTGCAATATCAACCACAATAAGATACTTGATAACGTTAACCTTCCACCAACTCAAGATGTCAAAATTGTCTGAATTTGTCTTTATTGGATCTTGTAAGTATTTTTCTAAACACGACATTGTTTCACTTGATTTAGATTTATCTACCACAAATTGCTTCTCCCATGCATTTTGAAAGTTCAAATCTTCCATATCATCATCATAACTCACAACTTCTTCATCTTCCATTGCCATGTTGACTTGTTGTGAGCTAGTAGAGACAACAACACTAGATTTACTAGAACATTCTTCATATTGCAAGTACAACTCATACCACATCGCGTCCACTTAATTTATCGACGTATGCATTGACATGTGCTTCATCGTACATTTCTAGACGTAAAAAACTAACATAAGTGCTCTTGTATCTAGGATCTAAAATAATAGCAATATACAATAACTTGTTAATGGATTCAAACTTATCGTTGAACATTAGCAACATCTTCGTTGTAATAGATGCCAACATCTGATCACTTACAGTGATGTGCTACTTCTCGAGTACTCTATGTATAAACACAAAATAAAGAAAAAAATTCATGAGATGTGATGCTTAAACTTGTAGAGAACTTTCTTGTAATCTCATAAACATCTTTAAAAACTTAAGGTGAGAAAAGCTCTCTTCAGGTGAGAAAATATCCAAAATATTTTCAAAATATCCAAAATATTTTCCATCATCTCTCTTCAGGTGAGAAAAGCTCTCTCATACTTATTTGCACACTCTAACATCAAATATGTAGAATTCCACCTTTTGTCAATATCCATAGACAATTCTTTCTTGCACTCTATGTTTGAAGCTTTCACACAATCAAATTGTGTGTGTGTCTCTATGAGAGGGGGTGGGGTGTTTTGTTGTGTGTTAGGAAAAAATAAAAAAATGGGAGAATGCGGCGCATGTACTTTATTCATTTTATTGATAAATTTAGAATTATTTTTAAATTCTACAAATACAACCTTTTATGCTTTGAATGTTACACATTTCAATCTTAGTTCCTTCTCTCATTAAAAATTTGAGCTATATAAGCTCTCCCATAAATTTATTAATTGGATATATTTATGATATAATTACTTATACTAATATATAATTATGTCTTCAAGTATAACAAATAAGAATATGGAAAATTTGGAATAGTATGGTACTTATACTAGTCATTTAAGATATAAACATTCACACGAAGTTATTGTAGAAAAATCTCAAATTAATTAAAACCTAAACTCTGTTATTTACTAAACCCTAAACTCCTAACCCCAAACTTTAAAATCTAAACTCTAAACCCAATTATCAACTAAATCTTAAAGTTTAAACTCTAAATTATGAAACTCTTAAACCATAAATAGACAATTTATTTAGGTACATTAATTGCAAATCTAAACTTTAGTTTATTTTTTTTCCCTAAAAATGTTAAATACTTATTCAAATTAATTTGAATTCAATCAAAATTAATTATAATTTGATATTGAATAATTTGAATTCAATTCTTTTTTAGACGAATCGAATACGGTTTAGATTTTTATAAATATGAATTCGAATTAATTCAATTTGAATTCGAACATATTCAACAAATAGTGAGTTTTATCTATAGTACACAACAACTACATTGTAATTCCAAAGAAAATACCAATTGCTAGAACTATGAACTTTGACTCTATAGCAAACTGAGGTGCAAGTTTGTTTCTTTTATGTACAAACTGGGCTTTATGCTTAATTCGAATTTAATTTTTTGTGGTGCACCAATGGATGATATGTTTGAGGTGGTTCACCTCAAGTAATAATATTTTGAAAAATGAAATTCACTTTTTTACTTTCTGATTTTGCTTTTTGGCATGTCACTAATTTGTGGTTTTAAATTCTTTGAGCGGACGATAACTCACCCTTGATTACCTTTTTTACTTGAACTATCATGTATCATTTCTAATTCCATTTGTGCCGCGTTTCATTTATAAATTTGAAATACAGGACCCGAATTTGCATCTGGAGGAGATTGATAACATCCGGATCAATATTATGTGACATTGATAAAAATTAGGGAAACGTTCAGTTTAATACCTTGTCATTTTACCAACTAACACTTAGCACCTAGTATTTTCAAACTCATCAAAAAATATCCCGAGGTTTCAAAAAGACATTACAGGCAACTTCACATCTGCCCGAAATCAAAACTATGTTGTTTTGTTCCGACATGGCATTCCAAATAGACAAAAGTTGGACCCCTGCATTGATGACTTGTCATGGTGAACAAATTACAAAATAATTCCAATCTAAGGCAAGCGACATCCATGTGGAGGAGATCGTTGGGGCCATATTGGCCGACGAGGAGGCCGGAGTGCTGGGAGAAGGATGGGTCCGGTTGGGACACGATTATTACATGGAGGTTCGAGGAGCAGTGGAGCTCCTAAAGAAACTGGCGGTAGTGGCCGCAGGGGGCAACAAAGATGGCTAGATGCATCATTGTCTACTCCTCATGCATAGCTAGATTGGCGACAAGAAATTGCTCGACGTGGACCGTGTAGTGAAGCGAGAGCCCCGAGAACTCTAGGTTTATGCCCACAAAGATCTGACATGACTTCCTCAACCCTAGGGCTTTGATCGGGTAGTTAGAGAGTGGTGGTCGTGCGAGCATTTTGGCGGGGCCCACTAGGCTTTGGGGGAGGTTGTGGATTAGGACTTTTGATTCAGACGCCATGGAAACTTCGGATTCTTCTATTATATTTTTTCTCGATTGTGTCATTAGGGAAAGGAGAGGGTGATATTGAAAAAAATTGTAAACTAGATTGGAATTATTTTGCAATTTGTTCACCATGACAACTCATCAAAGTAGGGATTCAATTTTTTCTAGTTGGAATGCCGCACCAAGACAAAACCACGTAGTTTTAATTTTGGGCAGATAAGAAATTGTCCGTGAAGTATTTTTGAAACCTCAGAATCCTTTTTGATGAGTTTGGATACACGAGCTGTTAAGTGTCAATTGGTGAAATCACAAAGGTATTAAAGTGAACTTTTTCCTAAAAATTATTAGCATGATACAACACTTTTAACAAAGCATAACATGTGAGATAACTCAATTAATTAGAATACTTTTTATAAGTATATTTTTATATATTCCAATAAAATTACATTGTGCAATAATATTAGTTAAGTGGTTGTATTTTTAAAATCTGTCACCAAGTGAACAAATTCACAAGGTAGTAATATTTCGAAGTACTAAATCGCATAATATAAAGTAAAATTGAATAAAAAAAAATGATGTTTGATTATTTTTGGATGCAATATATGTCAATACTGTTTCTAGTTGCTATCATATGAACCACATTCATTCCTTTTGTATAAAACAATAAGAAGCATTAATAAAACGTAATTTCTTCCTCTCGAAAATTACCCTCCGCTTGAGTTCATCAACATTTGCAATCAACCATTCCATATCCATCTCCACGCAACATCTTCAAGAAAATTCATCCTCCTAAAGAAACCTGCTAAAATCCAAACCCAGAAAAGAAAATACCAAAAATCGCGACGCAAAAAAACATTTCTCCATCCAATTGGTCGTTGGTTTTGGGCTCTTCCCATAATATAAAATGATAACCGAAACTACGACGTCGTCGAATCTGAACCCTCCACCATCCACCACCTCCTCCCATTGATGGGGAACACATGCGCGGGCCCCACCCTCGGCAAGACCGGCTTCCTCCAATCGGTAACTGCCGCGGTATGGCGGACCCGTCCGCCGGAGGACGGTCAACTTCCCCCCTCAAAAACCGCATCCACCGACGCCTCCTCCACCAACGAAAACAACGACTCGCCCGCGGCCCCAGTGGCTGCCAAGCAGGGATCACGTAAGCCCGACCCGGCCATCCTCAACATTCCGCCGGAGCCCGTGAAGATCCCGCCGCCACGTCAGCCATCCCGGACAGTCTCCCGGGTTGTCTCCCGCGTGATCGAGCACGAGAAGTCCATCAAACCCTCAGTTCGCGAGGTTGGGGTCGATCCGAACCCTAATGACAACAACAACAACAAGAATGATCATGTCGGAAATGGGAGCAAGAAGCCGCACGTGAGAAGAGTCTCGAGCGTGGGGCTCCAGGTGGACTCGGTTCTCGGTAGGAAGACCGGGAACCTTAAAGAGCTTTATTCCTTGGGGAGGAAGTTAGGGCAAGGGCAATTCGGTACGACATTTTTATGCGTGGAGAAGGCGACCGGGAAGGAGTTTGCGTGCAAGTCGATAGCGAAACGGAAGCTGACGACGCAGGAGGACGTGGAGGACGTGAGGCGGGAGATTCGGATAATGCACCACCTCGAGGGCCACCCCAACGTGATCAGGATCATCGATGCCTACGAGGACGCGGTGGCCGTCCACGTTGTGATGGAGCTGTGCGCGGGCGGGGAGCTCTTCGACAGGATCATCCAGCGCGGGCATTATACCGAAAGGCAGGCCGCGGAGCTCACTAGGGTCATCGTCGGGGTGGTCGAGGCCTGCCATTCCCTTGGGGTCATGCACAGGGATCTTAAGCCTGAGAACTTCTTGTTTGTTAACCAGGAGGAGACCGCCCCTCTTAAGACCATTGATTTTGGCCTTTCTGTCTTCTTCAAGCCAGGTAAATAAATTAATGTCACGTTGCAAATTTGCAATCCGTAACTATATTTGGTTAATGGTTTTGGATTGTATCATGTTTGATTAATTGATTTGATATTTATGAATTAGCTACCTTCATTGTTATCTAATTCACAGATATATAGTTTTGTGTTTTCAATGGCTCGAAACAATGTCTTGCATTGAACTAAAGATTTATCGATAACAACCAAAGGTGACGTGCTTGAATTCTTTTAAGAAATTTATCAAATTCAAATTTGGTAAATGAATTAGATAACAGCAGTAGACTCGCTCCATTTAATTATAGATTAGTCTTTGTCTGTGGATATGGCATTGGTAGTGGTAGGATAGACTAACAAAAGGGATGGTGTGATAGTTTGTGTCTTGACAGGAACTGCTATATTATCAGGTATTGGTTACTTATTTCTAGCCAAAAAGGAGATTAATTGATTTGATATTTATGTACTAGCTACATTAATGGTTATCTAATTCATAACTATATAGATTTGTGTTTTCAGTGGATCGAAACAGTTTCTTTCTTGAATTGAACCGAATGCGACTTGCTTAAATTCTTTTAAAAAAATTATCAAGTTCCTGTAGTTTGTGCCTTTGTAAAGAATTAATTGATCAGATTGCTTTTTAATTTTCTTTCAGGCGAAGTCTTCAACGATGTAGTGGGGAGTCCTTACTACGTCGCTCCTGAGGTGTTGAAGAAGAGTTACGGTTCACAATGCGATGTCTGGAGTGCAGGGGTCATAATCTATATACTACTTAGTGGTGTTCCCCCATTTTGGGACGGTGAGTGGGATTAGCATCAACTTGCAACCAAATTTAATGAAGAATTTGAGTTAAACTTGATGATGTTACTATGTTTTGATTTATGTCTTGACATCAGAGACGGAGCAGGGGATATTCGAGCAAGTGTTAAAAGGCGAATTGGACTTCGTATCTGAACCGTGGCCTAATATATCCGAAGGCGCGAAAGACCTCGTTCGAAGAATGCTCATAAGGGATCCAAAAAAGAGGTTGACAGCACATGAAGTTCTCAGTGAGTATGCTAAATATCACGTCTTGATCAATTCTTTCCTGTCAAAAAGGAAATCTTAGCTGTTGGTGTTTTTCGACAGGTCACCCTTGGGTGCAGGAGGAAGGTATTGCTCCTGACAGGCCTCTTGACCCTGCAGTTCTTAGTCGGATGAAGAAATTCTCCGCGATGAACAAGATCAAGAAAATTGCCATTCGGGTTGGCGCCTTTCATTTTCTTGATTGCTTTTTCAAGTTCTGGTTTGTTGAGGTATTTAGTTTGTCAGCACACGATCAGGGTTCTCTTTGCTTATCTCGAGATCAATTTTGGGCATAACAGGTCATTGCAGAAAGCATGTCTGAAGAGGAAATTGCAGGCCTGAAAGAAATGTTCAAAATGATAGATGCTGATGGTAGCGGGCAAATCACGCTCGAAGAATTGAGGACTGGTTTGAAGAAGGCGGGTGCCAATGTCAACGACTCCGAAATCGAAGGATTGATGCAAGCGGTAAGTGGTTGGTCTCCGTAATCCTTATGTGCTGTACTTATGAGCAGAAGTCTCTGATTCAATCTGAAAATTTCAGGCTGACATAGACAACAGCGGGACGATAGACTACGGAGAATTCGTAGCAGCAATGCTCCATCTAAACAAAATAGAGAAGGAGGATCACCTGTTCGCAGCCTTTTCGTACTTTGACAAAGATGGCAGCGGCTACATCACTGCGGACGAGCTGCAACAGGTTTGTCAGCAATACGGCTTCGCCGATGCCCACTTCGAAGATTTATTACGCGAAGCAGACCACGACAATGTAAGCATACATCCACCAGTTTGCCCTTCTTTTTATAGATAATTTACGTGTGTTTACGAATTTCTTCATATATTTTCAGGATGGGCGAATCGACTACAACGAATTCGTGGCAATGATGCAAGACTCGGGTCATGAATAGACTGGTTAGTGGTAGGATGTAATGATCAGTACCTGGTACGATGAGAAACGATTAATGTTTTTCTTTCTTCTATGAGTAGCAATCCGGTTAGGTTCCTTGTGTAGTTTGTAGCTGACTGATGAATGTATCTTTCCTTGTAACCATTTTTTTAGACCTATGGTAAGATTATTGGCAGAAGATGATGCTTATGAGTTAGGCGCTTGAGTCAAGTCTCTAATGAAGAAGTTATGGGTGGGTTTTCGAACTCTTTTCGGGTTCGACTGTTGAAAGGATGGAGGCCGAGGTAGAAAGAGGTGTTATCTCTCTTCAGCTGAATGTTCAGCTGCAGACTGAGAGTGGAAGTTCTTTCTTTCTGGAAAATTGTTACGTAGAAAGATCTTGGCTTCTGCTTTTGGTTCTTCCGGTCGTCAGAACAAGAGACAACGAGAGTCGAAGTAGTTACTAGGAGCTCAATGGAAGGTGTCTCGAGAATCTTTTCTGCCTTGGACTAGCCGTTAATGGAGACGGAAATGTGAGGAATTTTTTTATTTGTTATTCTACTTTTATAATTTTTCAAAGTTTTGTGTACTAAAATGAAATTTGAGCTATATTTTGGTTATGAAAATTATTGGAGTGCCAAGTGGAGACTCAAATTTCTCCGTCTCTTTTAGGTTAATGTTGAGAATTTTTCATTATTTGATTTTGTTTAGAATATAAAACCTAACATAATATTAGAACAAAATTTTCATATGTGCTCACACCATGAATTATTTTATAAGTGTTAAAATCTATGAACTCATTATTTTTGAATTTTTGGGTTCTTATAAAATTTTTAACACGTTGAAATAATCGCTAGTTATTAATTCTCCTTAGAAGCAAGTTCATCAAAAGCGAGGCAGAATGCATGGAAAATGGACATCATTAGAGCCATTTACTCCAAATGCAGTGAAATTTCGTCTTAGGAAAATATACTTTTATATTTTAGATTTCAAATTTTTTGAAATATAATCGTGTAATTTAAAAATTATTATTTGAATTTTATGATATACATTATCGTGTTATTTTTAGGATCGAATTACTTCTTGAACCAATTTTTATCCCGAGCTAACAAATGCCCTGTATTAATATTTATCGTGCTTTGCATTCTTCTCTTCGTTATTTCTTAATATCATTTTAATTACTTAATTAGTTATTTAAAATTTAATATTTTAATATAAAAAAATTAATATTATATATACATGAAACTTCACTGTCGACGTCATCAATAACTGAAGCATATTCCACACTATTTGCACATTTTACTGAATGTGTGGAGTAAATAAAATATTAAACTTAAGCATATTATTTTAAATCACAAACTTGATAAAATATATCATTATCGAATTACCTTTTTTCAAGGTCTCACGCAACCAATTTTACAAACACATCAAAGCTTCCAAAGTCTCCGAATGCAAACAATTACGATGAGCGCTTACCACCTTACCTCCTGTGCTAAAAGCAGACTCCGATGCTAGGTTTAGGTCCACGATGATTCTTCTTCAGTTCTTCTTGAATTAGCGGTGGAGTTATTTAAAACTTGACGACAATTATTTATAATGCTAAGTTTAGTTTTTTTAGGTTAGTTGCCAATTAGGCATTAGGGTTTTTTGGTTGGTTAATAGATTTGTCTAATTAGGTTTTAGAATTTTTTTTAGTTAATATATATATGTATTATAATTATATTCATAATAAACTGACTATGGTCTAAATAGGATATAACTAATGGATATATGGATAGAGTCTAACAAATGAGTCTATGAGTAGGGTCTCGGTCTAGGTTTAAATCGATTCAATCCAGACCCAGACCCTATTAAAATTTATATTTATAAATCCATACCCTATCCATGACCCATGTATCCTAATATCCATTGAATAGGGTCAGGGTCTTACCCACGTGGTATGGATCTTTTTGCCATCCCTAATCGTAACTGAATTATTTTTTTTAGATCCTATTCTAATATCTATTCTATTTCAACGTGCGAGGAATCGAACCCTAAATTTCCCAAACTTCTCCTCACCTTTGTGCCGCTGGATCAAAGTTCACTCGTAACACAAATTTATCAACGTAGAAATGGTATTTATTGGTGTCACAATATGGAAATGCGGTGTCACAATATGGAAAAACTCACACGTCAAAATTTTACCAAAGGACTACGTGGCTTCCTTTCTCTCATAGGTTGTAATATATAGAACATTGAAGGGGGTGTTATTTTTTGAACCAATTTTTTGCATTTCAGAAGGGAACCTTTCGTATCCGATTAATTAGTACTTTTAGTAGACTGATGTTTTTGCATTTAAAGTTAACATATGCCTTTTTGGATTCTAATTTGAGAAGTTATGGCTACAAACTCAGTTGAAATACAACGTGACTTGGGTGAATGATGTTTTTGTTATAATTACAGACTCTTATTTCAGGGTGATTGATGTTTCAGTGGACGAATTATTTTGTATTTAATGAAATTGTATACTGATTTTCTGAAATAATATAATAGAAGTTAAAATTTGGATTTTTTTTCTTCTAACCTTTGAATATTGAAAGATCCGAACTCTTTGAGTTGCAGATGTAAATTTTGCAGGTCCGTACGATGATCTATTGTCACAAATCTGTAACTTTTTTTTTTGGTCAGAACAAATCTGTAACTTTGATCCTCGTTTTGTTTAAAATCGGAGTGGGAGATCTAGAGTTTAAGTGAACGACATTTTTTCGGCTCGGATTTGGAAAATTTTTTTTTTCCCTTATTTTGAGCGCTTTTTTTGTTTTTAAATCTTCTGTTTCCCATTTGCACTTGCTTGTTCACTCAAATGACGGGATTGCCCCGCGTGTCCTGGACCACCTTACGTAGTCCGAACGGTTCAGAATAAGAGAATTGAAACCAATGCGGCCCTCATACCCTTGCCGGGTGGCACACGAAGGAAGCATAAGCTGTAGTTTATTATTGAATGACAGCAAGATATAAGACGACAAGAAAATGATGGGTATTTATTTAATGCAGCCCACCCAATCATGCACATTTACAAATTATTATTTCGTTTCGGAAATTGATGTTTCCTATTTTTAGAATAGTTTTACAGAGAAAAAGATTGTATTCTAATGATGCAATTATATTCTCTGTCGTTTTCGCCAGACTGGGTCATGGTCACATTTTGAGGACAAAAAGGAACGACCATTAAACCAAAATTTACAATATGACTAACGGAGAAAAAGAGAACGGAGGACACTGACTATAACCGGTCGTCCACTGGAATTATAATATATTAAGGGTTACAATCATTATTGAAGAGAAATAATAATATTTCTCTAACCATTTCATGGTCTCAATTTTTTTATTACATAATCGCCTCAAGACGACATCTCTTCAGCGGAAGTAAAGGAATCGCCAGACAAAATGTAGTGCTTGAAAGAGTCGCTGATTATTTAAGTTAGGATCACATTGCATCATTTATTTTATTAAATACTAACACTAAGCTTGAAATATGTTATTAAATTTTTACATGCCAAATCCGTGTATGATAATTGAGAAGTACTCGCCCATTTTCAATCATACATATTCTGAATCCCACACAAACTAGCTCGTTGATTCGGTACACAAATTTATCATTCTATGCCATATAATATTAGTAACTTTCAATCGTACATATCCCAAGGCTTCCAACCCCACAGTTCACTAGCTACCTCTTTATGCAAACATTAGAGGGGAGCAACGACAATATAAGTGGAGGTAAAATGGGTCAATGTCTCCCTCTAAATTCTTCTTTCCCCTTCCCTCTCCCATCTTGTCCTTCTGGATAATACTTATTAGTAGGAAATTAAGTCTCCCAATATCGAAAGGCCGAGTAAAAATCAGGCAGCACCAACAAATTTCTGAATCATCGGTTCAACGGTTCGAACAGGCCGGTGGCCACCACTATGCAGCTGCAATAGTTTCAGTTTTGCTAGAAGCCGCCTGGCTGCTAGTGGTGTTGTGGTTGTCCTGGTCTTTTTTAGTTGCCATTGCCTTAGACTTCTCTCTTCTCTCGTCTTGCTTTATCTGTTGTTCTCTGCACTCGAAGCTACAAAAGGCCGTGTCACCCCTGCAAAAGTGCACATTAATTCACCATTTTTATAGTTAACTATAGCCGGATTCTAATAATTATGAAAACAAATGTACAGACACTGTAAACTATGCATAATTTGCACAGTATGTATCACATAATTAGCTGAATCTGAAAAAAGGGACACAAGTGATTGCTGAATTGACATATGTCCAATCCTAATATGTTGTATGCCACATCTACAATCACTTGCGTCTACTCCTAGACACATGTATTCCTCTTGTAAGTAGAGAAATAAAAAAAAATTGCATTCTCAATGTATTAGATGATTTGACGGAAGTTTACATAGGTGTAATTCTAGAATAATCTACTTTTAAAAAAAATATCATCATTTATTCTCCATGAGCCAAAAAGCCGAAGACCAAAAGGAATATAATTATGCACAGCGGAATCGAGGAACATGAAATTTGCACACACACACACACACAAAAATATGTTTTCTTTGCTTCAACGATAATTAAGATCAAGAGATGAAGGTATACAGGAGTTAAAACTTGAACAAAACACATAAAAGATAAGAGTCCAGACAGAGTAACCAAAGTTACATGACTAGCACTCACATATAATTCAAACCTTAAAATTGCAAAAAAGAACAAATTCCCAGAAAGTGAGAAAGAGAATTGAAGAATAAACAGAGAATCTAAGTAAAGAAATTTTAACAAGAAAGTACTCTTTACTTTACGTGTACTGGCTTAGTAAAAAACACATCCAACTATAATTCAAGTGTTTAAAAATGTACGAAGTGAAAAGACATCATTCTATGATCTTAGAACCAACCTGTACATGTAGATGTCTTTGCCTGGTGCGAGGCGTCGTTTACAAAGGCCACAGGTCCTCAAGAAATGACCCGTCTCCACTTCTTTCTTATTATTATAACTTTCGAAACTACTATTAATTATATTCCTCGGCGACAATACCATAGAAGCCATGAACCTCTCATCGCCACAATTATAATTATAATAACTCTGGTCATGATCACGATCATGATCACGAACATCATCGGACGGCTGAAACGCGCTCTCCTGGGGAGGATCATCGACGGTGATCGCCGTCATGCTGGTCGTCCTCTTGATGGACGGTCGTGGACGCTTCCGCAGCAGCATGTCTCTACTTCCTTTACATGTGAGTGAAGGTTTATGTATATATTCTCAATTATATGAAGGAAGTATAAATAAATGCCATAACGAAATGAATTACCTTTTGTAGCACAGAATCCACTTGATGAGTTTAGAGGTTATTCACACCCGGCCCTACTTCAAGAGTAGGAAAAGGGTTGGGAAGGAGGAAGATATAGGGCAGCTTATAAGTAACATGGAGGGAAGAAGAAGGAGAAGAAAGAGAAATAGGTTAAGGGAGAGAGAATTGTTGGGGAGCGAATCTGGGCCGTTGCTTGCGGGGACTGGGTTCTAAGAGCCCACGTCACGCTTTCCCATTTGTTGTCTTGGCTTTTGCTTCCCTAATTATTGCTTCTTCTCCTTTCTAGTTTCTATGTTTCCCATTTGGTTGTTTATTTCTGTTTTATGGGCCCCAGGACCAAATATTTTATTCCCTCTTTTAGGCCCTAATAATTGCTTCTATGCCTGTGCCGTTTATTTCAAGTTTGCACTATGTAAATGTTTTTTTACAACAATTGTTTCATAAAGATTCAAATTTATAGATTTTTATTTAAATTAAAACAATAGTTTTTCCAGTTTTTTAAATAGTGTAGGTAAATAATGGTTTATCATGTCACGATTGGGGAACATATAATATGACAGGGTATGAGAATAAATCCAGGGCTGGTTAGTAATACCACAATATACCAGACGTATCACTTGTTTATTTTCTCTGTCTTTTGGTTCAAGTAGGATACTCACTTGGGACAATGGTATAATTGAGCCGATGTTTTGACTTTTTTTTATGGAAAATTTCGGTATCGGTATCTCTATATTTATTGAATTAACTCATCCAATTTGAATTAATTCAATTTACTAAAAAACTAAAATATTTAAATTTACAATACACCAAAATATTTTTAATGTTTATTTGTCGAAATCTCATTAAATTATCTTGGATTAATTAGTTTTTTTATATATATTTTTAAAACCATGAATTAAATAGTAAGCTTTTACTAAGAAATAAATTTATTATAATATTAATGATAAAATAAGAACTCACAATTTTTCAGCCGTAGACTTTTCCAAAATTTTGATGCAGTTAAATTCTTTGGCATAATTCGCACCAGAATAAATTACTATCGATAACACCCCGTAACTAGAATATATTTTTTTCCGACTGAATTACAAATGATGACGTCTTAACGAAACTGCAGTAATTCGAACAAATTTGAAGTAGCCACGTCCGGACAAAGAAGGAACAAGAATAAAATACTAGCCATGACCCATCAGGAGTGTGGTCAGTCGAGGCCCAATTCGGCCCAGCTTGACCATCTTGAAAGAAACGTTCCACCAAGGGGCTGTTTTGACCTTTTTAATTTTGACAGTATCCAGTATCCACTCTGCTGCTTCTTAAATGGCCACACCCACCCGTCCAGCCATGAACTTCTTTGAATGTACATTTTTTAAAGTAAAATTGTACTACTCATTAAAAAAAAATCGTGAATGGTCAGAATATATGTTGTTTCGTGTGCCTAGCCTTTCCCTACAAATTGTTCCATTGCATGCATATAAAACGTTGGTTAGAACAGGCAATTTCCCAATTACTTGAATAACAGCATGCATTTATTAACTTTCATATTGTTACTTCCTTGGATAAGAATGGGTTTGTTTTTTGGTTGGACTGAAATTTGAATTCTTGACAATGATTGTGTCTGAATCTGAATTAAAGTTCAGGCCAGATTTGTAATTTTACCTCAAGACGATTGATATGTCCGATGCGCGACAGATTCTAAATTAAGAGGAGTAAAGCTAGAGTCGTATAAGAGGAAAACGGTTGGTTGTCGGTTTTCAATTTCAGGTCTTATGTTGTAGCTATTTACTTGAGGGTCCATTTAAGGATGCGCCTTGTACAAATTGGTTAAAGCGAACTCCACTACCGTTTGACGCTTTTAAAAGATAATCAAGTAATAGTTAGAATATTTCCTAAAACGAAGTTACTTCTTCGACTAGCGGCACATCTTTTTTCTGTGAGATACACCGCATGATCCTCTTATACAAGTTGATCAGTTCTTTTTTTCAGATAAGTAAAATGTACTTGTTAACAATAGCAAGTAATTACACTTGTTATTGATGGCATCGTCTATAATGTCTTCCATTATTATTCGGATACAAATATCCACTTGATAAAAACTATCATGTTACATATGCAATATGATCCGATACATATATTTTCCTAGTTTAAGCGTTGTCGAATTTAACAGGAACTCCGGATGCTCTTTCCGAGACCCAACGTTGCTGCTAACTCTAGCGAAGCTATTTGTTATTATTGGAGTGTGGTGTAGCTGATTAAGATTTTTTTAGTTGAAGCAAGTATTGAATTCTTTCTCCATAAAATAAGATTGTCCCGTTGTAGAAGAAAAAAACTGAAGTGACATAGAAATGGTCCGGAATGGTTCCTCCAAGGTCGATCTAACTATAAGCTACTTGGGAAAAGTACACATAAGTATCTTGTAGTTTGATTTATTACCAAAAAAGACTGTGCAGTTTTTTTTTCCAAATTTAGTACATGTAGTTTCATTTCAGGGATAACTTTAATCTCGGACAACTTCGAAGGATTCGCGGCCACTTGTCAGTGCCATGTGATTGCCACATAAACTACTCTATCTCACTTAGCCTTGGTGACATGGCAGATTACCACTTTAGTACATTTTTGAAAGAGAGGAGGAGGAAGGAAGAGGAGGAGGAGGAAAGAGAAGAGGAGGGGGTAAAGGAGGGAGGAGGAGGAAAGAGAGGAGGAGGGGCGGAGGAGGAGGAGG
>SOPF01026754.1:40285-122127 GCA_012979155.1 Hypericum perforatum | reverse complement strand
GAGGAAGAGGGGCGGAGGAGGAGGGAGAAGGAGGAAGAGAAAAAAGAAGAGGAGGGGTGGAGGAGGAGGGAGGAGGAGGAGAAGGAGGAGGAAAGAGAGGAGGAGGAGCGGATGGAAGAGGAGGGAGGAGGAGGAGGATGAGACAAGAGAGGAGAAGGGGGCGGAGGAGGAGGGGATGGAGGAAGAGGGAGGAGGAGGAAAGAGAGGAGGAGGGGACAGAGGAGGAGGGAGGAGGAGGAGGGATGGAGGAGGAGGGAGGACGAAGAGAAAGGAGGAGGAGGAGGAGGAGGGAGGAGGAGAAAGGAAGAGAAAAAAGAGGAGGATAGTGATCATTTTCTATGCCACATCACCCCGGCCAAGTAGGATACAATAGTTGACGTGGCACTTATGTGATAATGCCAAGTGGCCGGGCACCCTTCAAAACTGCAGAGAACTTAAGTTTTCCTTGAAATAAAACCACATATACTAAATTTGAAAAAAAATTACATGGTCTTTTTTTGGAACAGGTCAAATGATAAGGTACTTATATGTACTTTTCCCAAGCTACTTTTAAGCTAGGCTAATATTACAAACTATGTTACGAAATAAGCTAGGAAAAGTGATCAAAAGTAGAATTATTGTTTGGTGTGTTGGTGGTGATCTTCTTTGCTCGAACTCATTTTATATAGATGTCTTTGCACTAGCTCCCAGCCTTTGAAATAAGAAAACTTAGTTTGTCTCAGAGAGCGTGTTCCCAAAAAAATTGGTTGCTTCTAGCTCATCACATTGTTGAAAAAAATTAAGAAAGTTCCAAAGTGCATGTTCTTGAATAGGTCGGCCGTCTCCAACTTATCCCCGCCTCAAAAAGGAAAAATCCAAGATGATCTCCCTAAAATTTAGCAGTTTGGTCCTGAATAGCAACACTAAGACCATGCTCAGCAAGTTGCCCTAGCTCACAATAAAAATATTGCTAATCCTAAATAAATGGTGCATAGAAATATTTTTCAAATCGTGCTTAATAAGTGGTCCACAATAAGAATAATTCTAAGTAGAATAATAGAGATCTGGAACAGTATAAAAATTATGACTGCCTCTAATCTTCTCATGATAGTACCCCTCAGGAAAATAATGCCACGTGGTTTTGGGATAATACTACTTTGGAAAATACTTCCGCATTATTCTGGGACAATACCTTTTAAGAAAGGGCAAATTATCCCCCTGGGTCTTAATCGAATTGTTCTGTCGGGTCTCTTCTTTCTTATAAATTATTTAGCCATCCCTATATTTTGCAAAAATATTGGTCTCGGGTCCCTAGTTGACTCAGCATCCACTTTTTCATTTTTTGTCATGTGAAATGACTATTTTACTCTTCATAAAAAGATAAAAATAACATGAAATTTGTCATTTTGTGAAAGGTAAAATAGTCATTTCGCATGACAAAAATAAAAAAAAAGTTGATTTGGTCGGTGAGGACCCTAGACAAACATTTTTAAATAAAATAGGGATGGATTACTCATCTATGAGAAAAGAGGGACCAGATAGGAGAATTATGTTAAGTCTAGGGACTAGAGAGTAATTTGTCCATTAATAAAATACCCTCACACCATTCGAAAACAATACCCCTTAGAAAAATACTCATGCCAATTTAAGATAGTACCCATTAGAAAAATACCATCACATTATTTTTGAGACAGTATCTCATAAGACAATACCTCTTGGGTGTTCCAATATGGTAACCTTAGAAATAAGGTAAGCGAGCCTAATACTCCAAGTAGACGAGCCTAGTATCAAGGGCGAGCTTGGTCCAATCCACTTGTGTGATGAGTTTAAAGCCAAAAATTAACTTCAACTAAATCTTGATAGGAAAGATTTGAGATGGTTACAAAGATTATGATCAACAACAAATACTTGATATCAATTAGAGATGGTATTGGTTATTTTTGTGCTCCAACATGTGCCCTATATGCTAATGCTTTGATAATAACTAGGTTAGAAGTGTTGACATAGTTCTTTTCAAAATTCATCATCATGATAAACTTGTTGTATCAAAGGATCCATCATCTTAACCATGATGGCAGTAAGTTACTTGGAGTAAGGTGATGATCATCACTCTTATGAAGCTTTAAGAAGTATAGCCGTTGTCATTAAGGATATATTTGACCAATTCAGATAGTGAGAAAGCTTAGACCTCAAATTATCTAAATTATTCTTGTCTGAGTAGGTGTTTAGTCATATTTTGGGTCAGTTGAGTCATATTTTTAAATCTTTTGTTAGTTTCACGTGTTAAGTCGAGAAGTGGAGTTTTATTGGATTTTTTTGTGTGTTTTTGTAGGTAGTGGAGTGAAACTCAAAGGTTTAGGAGAGTTGAGTAGAAGAACGATCAATACGGAAAAGAAGTCTTTCGAAGCAACGGTTGCCACTCTATTAGTAGTTGCTAGTCATTGGAGGAAGTCACAGACATAATGGGCGCTACTCTTTTAGCAGGCATTGGCTAACCAGCAGACGCTGGCTAGCCAGAATCACAACCTTTTTTAGATGAAATCTCACCTATTTAGGAACAGTTTTTAGTATAAATAGGGTAGTTAGGTATTGTAGAAGGACTGATTCAGTCATTCATAGTCTTAGACCTAGCTTTTAGTCTAGGTAGCTTTTATTCACAAGGATTGTAATCAACAATTCGAGATTCTCAAGTAACAAGGTATTTTCATATATTTGAATACAAGAGTTTTCTTTTTATTCAGTCTTCTTAGTTATTAATTACTTGATTATTTAGTATTAAGTGTTCTTGGATTGAGATTGACGGTATTGGTTCGTAGCACAAGATTATTTTTATTTATTTTGTTTTGATCTATTTTGTTCCATTTTGTTTGTTTATCTTTGCTTAAAGATTGTTGTGAGGATTTATGATTGACAACCCTAGATTCAAATAACAATATTAGAACTTATAGTTTACGATCACCAATCATCTTAATCAATTTTATTAGCTTAAGATTCAGGAATTTATAATCTGGTACTTATTGTGATTGATTCTTTTGTCTCTATGAATGTGACTCAATTTATTACTATATTACTTGTGCAATCGTGTTCTCTTGTATGTTTTTTTTAACCCAAAATTTATCGCATCAAGTTATTAGTACCCTTGTCGGGGACAGATTTGAATCAGTATGTCGTTAATATTAGATATAGTGTTCTTAATTTTGAGACTAAGTTTTATTACTTGCTCTCTCTTCATCACTACACTTGATCGCCTTTATTGAGTTTTTATAGTGTAGTGATAGTTGCAGGAGGTGTTTTCCACATACCCACCGAGACAACTAATCCCTTCTTAAGTACAATCCAGAAATTGAATAAACTTTTTGTTTAAGAAGAAGGAATCAACACACAAACGAGATGGTAGATTAGCAACTCAACAACATTCTAGTCAATAATATGAGGAGGCAAACATACCCCAGATTATCTGACCTCAAGTTCAGTATTGAGTACCCCACAGTTGAGGTGAATAACTTTGAGATTAGGATCAACCTTATTCAGATGGTTTGCTAAGATTAGTTTGGGTGCTCGCCTACTGAAAATCAAGCAAAGCACATTAAGACATTCGAAGACTACTACTCAATAGTCAAGTACAATGATGTCCCACTGAATGCTATCAAAATATGACTGTTCTGGCACAGCTTGAAAAATGATGCTCGAGAGTGGGTAGACTCATTCCCTGTAGGCATCTTTACTACATGGGATGAGCTAAGAAACAAGCTCCTAGAGAAGTAATATCCACCAAGTCCACTTAAATGCACAATAAGATTTGTCAATTTAAGCAACATAGTGGCAAATCTTTGCATGAGGCTTGGTATCGCTAGAAGGCCATACTCCATGACTATCCATATCATCAGATTTCCAAATGGATTCTAATTCAAATGTTCTATAACATATACAAGCCACAAATTTAAGCAACCAAGATGTAGTAGCTGAAGGAATAATGATTGAGAAGTCAGAAGCTAACGGCGTATGAATCATCAAAGCCATAACCACAAACAACTATGAGTGGGGAGAGCGAAGTGAGAGTAAAAAGGTTGCTAGTATGTAGGGCAACAATCAGATTGCTGCTCTACAAGCTCAAGTGGCAGCTCTTACATAGGTAGTTCAAACTACATTTGTACCACAAGCCATACCATCTTCTCAGGTTTATGAAATCTGTATTGGACCACACATTACTGATAACTGCTATTTTATTGTTGAATATGTTAATCATTTAGGGAATGAAAATAGAATTAAGGATCCATATTTGGCTATAACCCAGGTTAGAGAAACCACCTCAATTTTTCTTGGAGAAATAATGCAAGTCAGTAGGTACCTCAACAACAAAATCCTCCTCTACGGTTGCAATGCCCAAGGTCCTCTACCATAGCAATTCCAACTATATCAATAAAAGTGGTAGTAGTAGGCATCACCACAACAGGATTGCTGGAGTGAAGATGAGTTGAGGAAGCAACTGCTAAGCCACGAAGCCATAATCAGGAATCTGGAAGTGCAAATTGTCTAGCTAGTAGCCTAACTGAATACAAGATAGTCTGGCACTCTTCTGAGCAATACTGAAGCTCCTCCTACCAAGCAAGAGCACTACAAGGCAATTACAACTAGGAGTAGACTAGATTTGGAAAAGAATGTAGCAAGTCCAGCGGTGAAACCTCTAGCAAATAAGGTGAGCAAGAGGAAGAAGAGCTTAGGGTGATTCATGTAGCAATGGAGAAAGACAAGGCCATGACAAACTCTTCTAAACCAATACTAGAAAGGATAGCAGTGGAGAAAGACAAGCCCATGACAAGCCCATGAAACCTCTACTGCCTTTTTCTCAAAGATTGTATAAGCAAGCATCGCATCCTCAAAGGAAATACCCTCTACTACCTTTTTCTTGAATAGTTCCTCAAACTATTCAAGAACTTGCACATCAACATCTCAATCCTTGATGCTTTTGAACAAATGCCAACTTATAAAAAGTGGATCAAGAAATTCATTATGAAAAAGAAGAACATTGATGACTTTGAAGTTATTCCGCTAACTAGGGAATGTAGTGAAGAATTGAGTCAAGAACTACCCCACAAGATGGACAATCTAGGTAGTTTCACCATTCTTTGCACTATTGGAGATGAGATATTCAAGAAGGCACTCACCGAACTTGGGTCCAATGCCAATCTCATGCCTTTCTCCATATTCCAAAAGTTTAGATTGAGAAATATGAAGGCTATATTAATAGTTCTATAACTTGCAGATTAGTTAGTTATTAGACTAAAGAGGATAATTAAGAATGCGCTCGTGGAAGTTGACACTTAGATATTTCTAGTCAACTTTATTGTTCGAAAACATAAGAAGATCAAGATATGCCTATCCTTCTTAGGTGTCCATTTTTAGCCACAGCAAAAATAAGCATTGATGTAGAGAAGGGAGAGTTGTGGTTCAAATTCTGTGATGAAGAGGTAGTCTTTAATATGTTCAAGGCAATCAAATACCCTATTGAAGAGCATGATTGTCATATAGTTGATATCATTAACAAGTTGGTAACCAAACACATCAACAAAGCTCCTCCTAAACATAAGCTAGAAGTAATATTGAAAATTCAGGAAGAAGTGAATGAGCAAGAAATTAGAGGAGAATCATTATGGGTACGAGCACTACTCTTTTAGTAGGGGCTGGCTACCCAGCAGACACTGACCAGATGGAATCACAACCTTTTTTAGATGAAATCTCACCTATTTAGGAATTATTTTTAGTATAAATAGAGTACCTAGATATTTTAAAAGTAATTGATTCAATCATTCTTAGTCTTTAGACCTAGCTTTTAGTCTTTGTAGCTTTTATTCATAAGGATTATAATCAACAATTTGGGATTCTCAAGTAAGAAAGTATGTTCATATCTTGCAATACAAGAGTTGTCTTTTTATTCAATCTTCTTGGTTGTTAATTACTTGATTATTTCGTATTGAATGTTCTTAGATTATGAGATTACATCTATTTATTTAGTTCTGTTCTGTTTCATTTCATTTCATTTTGTTTGTTTTGTTTATCTTTACTTAGAGATTGTTGTTAGGGTTTAGGATTGACAGCTTTAGATTTGAATAACGATATTAGAACTTGTAGTTTAGGATCACCAATCATCTTAATCAATTTGCTTAAGATTCATGAATTCATAATCGAATATTTATTGAGATTGATTCTTCTGTCCCTTTGGATATGACTCGATATATTACTATCTTACTTGTGCAATCATTTTCTCTTGTACATGTTTTTAACCCAAAATGTACTTTTAGTTTCATTTTATAGGCTAAATAGATTGAGAGGAGTCGCACTACGATGTTCGGACACAGAAGGATTGACAAGTATAGGTCCAGCGACGTTGGGATCCCCAGCATCTATTGGGATCCCTAGCTATTGTTGAGATCCCCAGTGTCTGGTATAGGTCTAAATACCACTAGCCCCCAACAGACACTAGGGGTTCTAGAGAAATTTTGAATGGGCCACCCAGTGACTGCTGGGGTAGTCTAGCAAGCACAAAATAGCTCTCTCCTACTCACCACCTCAACTCCACACAACCTCCCCTCCACTCACAACTCCTCTCTCCCTCTCACACTCAACTGTGCCTTGCCACCACCGTGCCCAACCATTGTTGCCACCATGCACTGCCACCACTATCATTTGGATCCTAATTTTTCTTTAACTGTGTTTGTTTTATAGATTATCTAATAGTCCTACCTTAGCTAGATGGTTCATCCAATCTTGACCAATATGGCCTAATCTAAAATGTCACAAATGAATATCTTTATGAGATGTTTGTAAGTTAGTGACTAAGGATAAACAAGATTTTGATAACCAATCAACATGTATGATCAAGAAACCATCTAATTTATAACCAAATCCATAAAAAACGTGTTTTAAAAATAATTTTACAAAGTTATTCTAAAAAAGCAACTGTAAAGTGAGAGCCATAAGGTTAAACAAAAATTAAGTTCTAAAAAATTTCAAAAGCAAACAGCACATCATGCATAAGTAGTAGGCTCAATCTACATATATCCATATCCTTAACATCTACCTGTGTGTTGTTGACAACAAAAATGTGTTTTGCTCCTACCAGCAACTGTTATAAACTAATAAAAGCTTCATGATCTTTTGGTATATAGTATATTACTCCTTAATCAATCACCTATATAGAATTAGATACATAAAATTTACTCATACTTGAGTGAATCTTATGTACCTTCTTTTCTCCTGTGTAGTCCTTAGCAAAATGACCTTTCTTCTGACAGTTGTAACAACTAACTTTCTTAATGTTAAACTTTTTCTTTTGCTTATTCTTAGAACTTTTCTCACTAGTTCTAAAAATTTTAGCTTTGCTCTCGTAGTTTGAGTCATATCTCAGGGTGTACTCTAATAAGATTAAGGGTGTGATCTTTAATTTCTAGCTCAAGGTTTCAAGCCATGTATTCAAATGTCATAATATTATCTGCATGGTTAAGAGCAATTTTCATATGTTCTGAGCTCACGGGTAGGGAACAAATGACAACCAAGATCTCTAGCTTCTTACTAAGCAAATGACCAGCTTCAACCAGCTCATAAATCATGTTTGACATCTGTCTAAGATGTTTATTCATAGAAATAATTAAGACTTTTTTTATAAATATTAAATATTATAGTCAAAGCACGTAGCTTTGAATCAAAAGCTTTCCAAATCTTTCTTTAAGAGCATCCCATAAGTCTTTAGCATTGTCATCAATATAAAATTGCCTAGTTATTTTATCCATCATTGCACTTAGCAAGATAAGACATGTAGTAGATTTTTTTTCCAAGCCAAAAAAGTGTCTCTATAACACTTGTGTTGTGCAATGCTACCTTGTTCAGGTTCAGCTAATATTATATATACAATATCAAGAATGTCTTGTTCTTCTAGCATGTATTGTATTTTCATACTCCACTTATCATAATTATCACCATTAAGCTTCAACTCCTTGTTGAGTTGAGCGATAATTGAGGAGAGATTATTAGTTATAACTCTAATGACATAAAGTCTTTGATTATCTCAAATTTGAAGTAGGTCATACATATGTTTTCATGGATTAATCTCAAACCTTAATTATTCTAAGTTCTTTGATAGGAAATACAAGTAGATCATTAATTAAATAAACCCATTATTTAAAAAAGCTCACAAGACTTTTGTTTATGTGCATTAGTATACAAGAGGTTTTAAACACATACATATGTGTAAAAAACTTATATAGATATCTAGTATAAGACAAAGTTTAACAAACACAATGTATGTATATAGAAACTTCAACATGACACACTAAAGTACATAAAAGATCTATAAAAAGACTAGAAAAAATAAAGGATCACAAGTAGGATTGGTATGGAATCTAAGATTCATAATGCATATGGAATGGGAAAACTATAGAAGTATCTCATACTATAGGAGCAACATATCATACATCCACTACGTAGCTCCATAGGAGAGTTTGGAGATCATCTCTTCTAGAAGTCTTTTATCCAAAAAATAAAGGACCAATCTTATCAATGCATTTCGATATGTACAATCCTCACGCTATAGGAAAAACTCAATTTTCTCCCTTACCTCAGCGTGATCGAAAGATCACACAATATGGTAGGCCAATCCTCACTATGGTCGTATGCAATCAGACCATATGCATTACTGCATCTTCTGATGAACAATTTCAATATGTTCCATAAGAGCATATAAATCATCATTGGGAGTTGATTCGGAATTCAACATTTAAGTACGTCGTCACATATCTCTCGTGCACAAAAATTTAGATACACAACCTTTTTATCATCTACAACATATGCATGTCAATTTAGGCTTAATACACATATTTACCCAAAGATTGAAAATACATAAAGAATTTGTTCATTTTTTATATCCTTAAATACAATTTCATGTCATTTTCAATATATTTCTGAACTTATTCCAAGTCTTTTAAAAATCATCCTAATAATTTTAAAACTTAACTAATAATTTCGTT
The DNA here is from genome assembly GCA_012979155.1 of Hypericum perforatum. Classification (NCBI taxonomy): domain Eukaryota; kingdom Viridiplantae; phylum Streptophyta; class Magnoliopsida; order Malpighiales; family Hypericaceae; genus Hypericum; species Hypericum perforatum. Next base: position 113,128 of record SOPF01026754.1, on the reverse strand, counting down.
AATTGAATAAAAAAGATTTTATCTAATTAAAATGAAAAAAGCCCAACAAAATTGGCTCAATTTTGACTTATTTGGACAAAAATCGAGAAGAAACTAGTCCAATTTTCTAGTTTAATTGAATTGACCCAGGGGTACAAAATATTACGGGAGAAATTAGAAAATTATGATTTTGCCCTAAGCATAATTTCCTCCTTCCCTTCTCTCTTTCTCCTTGATAGGTAGTCGAAGCTTCCTCCGCTGCCTCCTACGACCAAAGATTCAAGGCGGCGAGTGAGTGACTACCATCAGTCAAGATCGACTCTTCGTCACTTTTTGAACACGATGGTACTCACGGCACGGTCCGTCGAGCCTCCATTCGCGTTCACTATCATCTTCTCTCTTCATTGGATTTTCTGAAACTTGTGGCCCGATCTTGCGATTCCAGCGACGAAAACATGTGAAATCAATATCTACATGTCAGGGACACTTCAGAGAGTTGAGCGAAGTTGAAAATTGGCTTTGAAAATGTTGGATTTTATTAGAAAGATTGAAATTGGGAAAAATTGTGATTTTAGTGCTTCCTCAAAAATTTGGGACTGGAAAAATAGAGATTAATCCCAAAACTTTCAAATGTGCATGAAAAGGACAATCCATATACACATGTGAAAATAGAAGTTCAATTTAGTCCTCAAGCTTTTTTCTTAATTACTTTTAAGGACATCAGAATATAATTTTCATTTAAATCACAATGAAACTCAATTTTTGAATCAAATAATCATAATTAAACTTATTTCAAAAATCATATAACAACCAAAACAATATCTAAGCATGCTCTAATATCAATTGAAGGAATTTGACTCATAGTTAACACATAATTAAATTAATCACTTTACAAACATAATTCATTAATAAATAACAAGACTTACTTGTTGTAGCATGCTTCACACAAGATCGGATAACAAGATATTGTCACTGGCAGTTTACTATCATGAACAAATATGATACACAAACGATTTTCACGAATTTTTCTGCTTTTACAAAATGTGAAAGCTACTGGAACGAATCCATAATTTTCTCTCTTCTCTTTGTGTAAATGGATGCGATAATTCACTTTCGTCACCAGTTGTTCCTCTTCTTTCATAGAGAGGTTTGGCTTATGCATGTCCGCCACGTGGTACCAAGCGGCTCAGTGCATGTGTGCCACGTGGCAATACTACCCAGTAGCTATGCCACGTAACATGTCACCCGTGCATAGTTTTCATTTGTCTGCCACGTGACATACTACATATGCACATCAGACACATTTCATGCCACATGACACGACATGTGTCTCCACGTGTCATCCTAGAAACTCCACGACTTTTAGGTCAAATGAGCCCGGGCCCAAACTTGCCTAATAATGGGTGGACTCGGGCCGGGCCAACATAAACAATTGTATCTCTTCACATGGCAACGCGGTTGTAAATCAGTACTTGACTCGCTTAAATCTCGAGATGCGTGATCTTGTCCTTTGGATACGTAACACGAATTAAATGCAATCAATTTGGAAGAACTATGGTCAACGCCCTCTATCACATCTTTTTTGCTTGGGATCTGATGTACTTAATTTGACTCATACTTGCTAGATCTAAATGAAACGAGAGGAAGTACTGTAACTTGGTCCCGCTATCATAATCAATTATAAATTAAACGAAGCTTAATATTTGCCGAATAATTTTCTAAGGCATACTTAATTAAGATTTATGCTATCAGAAACATTTTAACTAATAATAAAAGTATTAACCAAAATTCACTTACATATGATTGAGTCATTTTTCATCGATAATATGTGGTATAACATGCATATAATCAATGATTCATTTTTACTTCACTTAGGCAGTGTCTCTCATGTTGCCTGACTACCTAGTATTTCATGTTATGATGTATATAAATATTGTATTTATTAATTAAAAAATCGTATAAATATTTAGGGTTTTCATGTATCTCGGACTTTTTGTGTGGACTACGGGATGTGACACGTAAACAAATTATTAAATTAGAGTTTGAAATTTTGACACTTCAAACCATCTTTAAGTACACGGAAGTTTCGCAAGTATAGGAACAAGCAAGTGGAAGTTACCGACCGACCCCAATATAACATATTTGGCAATTAATCTACCGAGAGAAGAAAACGGCGAAAGAAGTGCCGCCATTTCCCGATCTCTATAATGCATGTGAGGGCCACAGGGGCACCTCCCAATCTAATACTACACAACATTATATACACACATCTCATTTCTTTGAAGCACCATTCTTGAGCTCTACTATACTAGAGAACAACTTTTAGGCCAAAAGATAGTGACCTAAATCTTAATAAGTAGTAGTCATGGGAAGTAGGGTGGCCTTGTTTTTGTTGTGTGCCCTTTGTGTGATTGCGGCAGCTAACTTGGTTACTGCAACGCAGTTCCGAGGGCCTTTCCGTGTCAAAGGCCGCTGCTTCTGCGACACTTGCAATTGCGGATTCGAGACCAACCGAACTACTTACATACATCGTACTTTTTTTGTCCTAAAATTACTTTAATGTTAAACTTTGATCCGAATTCATTGTTTCGAGCTTTATGCTATTGTAATTTTTCAGGTGCGACGGTAGCACTGCAGTGCAGTGACAGAGTAACAGGGGAGCTGAGGTACCAGGCGTTCCAGGACACGGACGAGACCGGAACCTACTCGTTCCTCATCGAACTTGACCACGGCGACGACTTCTGCTACGTCACACCCGTTAGCAGCCCCCATCCCGACTGCCGGGAGCACAACCCCCGTCGCAACCGTGCCGAGGTTGTCGTCACCCGCAACAACGGCGACGTTTCACCCATCCGCCACGCCAACTCTGTCGCCTTCTTCAAGGACAAACCTCTCCCCGGGTGCGATGAGTTCATTAAGCAGATCTTAGCTTCCGACGGATGAGAATAATTGTTAGTAGGGGGAGTATATTTTATTTAATTCCTCTTGTGATTTTCTTGTTCAATTTCGACATTGTCCTTAATTTCTGGTTGTTATTCGAGAACGTTCTGACTGTTTCATGCATGTCTATCAGCTCGAGAGACATATTCTCGGAATTATTTTGCTAATGAATTGTGTTATCTAGTTTTTAATTTGATCGAAGATTTCATTTAATACATGGCCTTAGTCATGTAACAGATTTCATAAAAGTCTATTTGGTAGCTATGTTTTGGTGGAAATTCTATTTCATTGCTAGATTCTCCTGCATAGAAGTTGATTGTGTATCTTTTATTTGAAAAAATGCGGCCGCTTTAAGCAAGATATTTTGGGAAAACTTTCTAAGATGGGTGTTTTGATCATTACTTTGCGTGAAAAATAATTTAAGACTATTTTCTATTTTAATGAAAATGATTATATAACTTTCATGAATTTATGGCAGGAAATTGTCTAGTCATAAACTTGTATTTATATATAGGATCGTCTTGTGCAACAAAAGGATTTTTTATGATGAAGTAATTTACTCAATTATGATAGAATATTTTCATGCAATAATTTGTCTAATTATATAAAGAAGTTTGTTCTAGAACACGCACGTATAATAGAATAGTTTCCAATTAAATAAAATAGTTTATATTATGATAAACTAGTTTGAAAGATTGGTTGGATTAGTTATGATTAAATAATTTGAATAATTAATTATAATAAAATAGTTTTTATAATTATGATAAAATATTTCTTTATTCAAGACGATATTAGAAAATTGTGTTTATCACAAAATCCGATTACCAACCCTTCATGGTTAACGCAACGTTCATAGAAACAAGATTAACACACGATCAGGTTACCAAATTCACTTAAATCGGCACACAAGTTCATAGATTCGAAAAGAATCAGTTAGCATCCATGGAAACTAACCTACCTTTTTTTCAAATGCCACATTATTAAAGTTGTATTGTGTAGACAAGCTTTGACATCTCCAAATAACATTTAGGGAAAAGTCAATTTTAGTACCCTGTGGTTTCTGCAAAAATCACTTTAGTACCCTATGGTTTAAAACCCAACAATCGGGTCATACCTCACCAATTTTCCATCACTTTGGTCCCAAAATTATGATACTACCCCTCCCTCAATCAGAACCTAACCAAACTCAATTCAACCCGACCGAACCCACATCTAATTCAACCTAATGGGGCGTAAAAAATAGGATAATACTCGGATTGAGATGAAATTTTACAAGAAGTATTCTAAAAATACACATGATTTACTAAAAATATTTCAAGAATTTTAGAGGTCTGGAAGTATTTTTTTATTTTCTGATGTATTGAAACTTCATAAAATCGTATAAAATAGAAAATACATCTAATTGAGTTGAAACTTATCCCAGGGGAAGCATCTTAAAAATACACATGATTTACGTAATATATTTTAGGAATTTTAGAGGCATGGAAGTATTTTTTTATTTTTTGAAGCGGTGAAACTTTGTAAAATTGTATAAAATAAAACATATATCCAATTGAGTTGAAACTTGTCCCAAGAAACCTTAAGAATCTGTAATAAATTTAGAAACCAAAATGCATCCTTGGGACAAGTTTCAACTCAATTGAACGCATTTTCTATTTTATACAATTTCACAAAATTTCAGTGCATCAAAAAATCAAAAAATACTTCTGGACCACTTCAATTCCTTAAATTTTTTTTGTAAATCATGTATATTTTTAGGATACTTCTTGTAAAATTTCAGCTCAATCAGAGTCATATCCTATTTTTTACGCCTCATTGGGTTGAATTGGATGTGGGTTCGGTCGGGTTGAATTGGGTTTGGTTAGGTTCTAATTGAGGGAGGGGTAGTATCGTAATTTTGGGACCAAAGTGATAGAAAATTGGTGAGGTTTGACTCGATTGATGGGTTTTAAACCACAGGGTACTAAAGTGATTTTCGCAGAAACTACAGGGTACTAAAAATGACTTTTTCCTAACATTTATTTTGGCCATAATCTTGTCGATGGTGTTAGGAATAAATTCTTAAAATTTTGTGTTGATCAAATGATTTCGCCGTCAAGTTTTAGGATGGTAATAAAAAATTTCCAAATTCATATTTGTCAAAAAAAAACTATTATTTTAAAAACTTATTATATTTATTTTTTTCTAAAAATATTTAAAAATTTTGAATAATAAATACATAATTTTTTTTTCATTACTAATAAATTTAAAACGATGATTACTATAAACAATTGTACCCGTAAATTTGGACGGCTGTATAAAACAAGTTCTCACTTTTTGTTTTAAGAAAAGGGTGCTTGGGCTTACGAAACGCGCGCATGGGCTTAATGAAAGGTGGCTTGAATTTCCATGCTTTGTTTATCCTAAATTCAAATTTACTAATAATGTCATTCAAATAGTTTGTTTGATTAAAATATTTTTTTACAGTAAAATTAAAATTGCAAAATAATATTTGAAAATCATCGAGAAGATGAAACATTTGACAAACAAATAAATGTAATTTAAAATAATTTCTTAAATAATTTTTTAAATCATAAAAATTTAAAAATAAAAAGATTTATTAAAAATATCATTTTATACACAAAAAAATTAAAACTGAAAGTTACCATTAAAAATTTTGAAAAATATCACCTACATAACTTTTTGTTTTTAAAGTTAAGTTTTTCTTTTTTGTTTCGTCTAGAAAAAGAACCACTCGCTCCTCTTTATGTGGACAAACTCTAAGCCTAGATTCAATTACTTGTTGGGCGCTAAATTTGGTTATTATCCACATTATTTTCACGGTCCCCAAAATTTTGTCCTCAACATCAATCAGTTCGCATAGAAAACACATAAGATACTTTCATCCAAAAAGAAACTAGATAACACGCAGATAGAGGCCATGAAGTTCCACCCGATCCGCTTTGGTCGTTGCATTTTGGGGCTGGCTTCTCCTCCGTCGGGCCAGGGGCGGTTGTCATTGCGATTGGTCACCGTTGACCTCCCCTCCGTTTGATCCTTTTCGTTTGTGTTCCTGCAATTTCAGATTTTCGCTTCTGTGATATCATTTGTGTTGTTTGTTATTAAATGTCTAGTTAATTATGGTTCAAAATTCCCTGCTCATGATGGTGATTAACAGATAAATGTAAACCAATTCCTGCGATTAGCAAGTAGACTTATTTACATGACAATAACTAGACCTCATGTTACATATGATGTTAGTCTAGTGAATCAAGTTATAAATAATCCAAAAGCTAGTCATATTGCTCTTATTTTTTTTTTGAGGGGGACCATATTGCTCTTATTGATAGAATATTATAATACTTGAAAGCTACACCAAGAAGAGGCGTGCTACTGGTCATTTAAACATACAAGTATATATAGATGCTGATTAGATAAGTTATTGATGATATAAAATCAATAAGTGGTTTTTATGTGTTGTAGGACAAAATTTGGTGCTCTGATAGAGCAAGAAGCAATCTGTGGTGGATCATTCAAGTGTTAAAGCTAAATACAGGGTCATGATAATCATAAATCGTAAGTTAATCTAGGTCAAGAATCTCCTTCATGATCTTGACTTCATCTCCTCCACCAGCATGGACCTATTCGCAATAACTAATTGACCATCCCCATAGATACCAATCCAGTCATCTATAAGAGAACCAAACATATCAAGGTGGACTCTCTCTTCATTAAGAAGAAAATTCTACATCAGTTTATACCCACCCTAAATTTTCCAAGCAAACTCCAACTTACTAACTTATTCACCTAAGCTCTTCAACCAGCCAGGTTGAACTTCATTCTTGCTAAGTTAAGGATGATTAACATCTAATCATCCCTAACTTGAAGGAAATGTTGGTTTGACTTGAAAATTTAAAGACTTGAAAACTATTGCAGACCTATAGAATTACAGCTGAAATCTACATAAATTTACGTGATAATTACTTATATTGGATCAAACCAATTATGAAAAGTAGAGAGTGAAGATTGTTCCTTGCCGCAAGGTGCATCCACAGTCAAATCTTATGTGACCATTAGCTGAATACGATCCAATCTGCTAAATATGGGCAATTAACCTGCTATTGCTATAAAATTTTAGCAGAAAATTTTATACATATATCTTCAAGTTCCTGCATAGAATCCTCCTTCCTTATTTAGATAATTTCTTTTCATCTGAAACTTAGTAGTCATTGTATAAAGTCTGTATAAATGTAATAGTACTTAGATAATATAAAATCAAGCTAATAACCACATCTTTCATACTCAATTACAATGTGCAATTCAATAACAAGATAGGCATAATGCACATCACTTGTTCCTCTAATAACATTAGCTACCACATCTTATATTTTGCCAATTTTTATTTTTCTAGATTTTTTCTAGGATAATATCAACAACTGTATTACAAGATTTTGCTTGGGGCAATTATAATAAGGCTAGAAGATCGCAAGTTATGAGTTAGACAAATATTTTTCTCTTGAAGAAGGTGAGAAAGATTGAAATCTTACTTATGTTATGAGCTAATCTTGCTATTTTTACCAAATTACTATGGTGAGAGACTTCGTACACCTTCTGAACATGGGTTATTATTACTAATAAACATGGCAGGTGATGGATATGCATTGAGATGCATAGGTTAAAACTAGAGAATCACCAAAATGACAGGCAATTGTTAGGTTTAAGCTAGCTCTCGTTTTTAAACTACGATGACAAGTAGGAAAGTCAATAACAAATATTTTCCTAGGTTGATTATTGGCTATCCATTGATCACCTCTTTAACCATCTTTTGGCTGCACTCTCTTTTGAGGAAGCGATTAAGAGTGTAAAAAATTTCGATATTCATGTCGCTTCTAGAACTAGACCTGTTTAGAGGCCTCTCCAATATCTCCAGAGATTGCATCTTTGATGGCTACTGCTCTTATCTCAGCTATCGCCTCACTTAAGACATCTAATTTACAATCAAGTTTTTGTATACAAAGCTTCGCCTCACTCAAGACATCTAATTTACAATCAAGTTTTTTTATACAAAGCTTGAAAGAGAGGTGGAAGAGGATCAAAGAGAAGTCATTTGGTCAACTATTTGGTCTCTAAAGTTTTTGAGTGATTATGTGTTTTTACTCAATTATTTTGTCATGTCACATTAATGACGAATGTAGACATGCACAGAGAAGACATTAGATGGCTTCGAGTCTCTGCCCATGATAATTTACTAAGACCGCTAATGCATTTTTTTATGGTTGTAGGTACTCGCGGAAAGTATGCACGACCATCAAACCAATGTGCAGCCCTAATTTCCTAGTTCAGATGGACTTCGTGGAAATTTTTTTGGACATGACCCAACCTAGCGAGAGTCATCTGGGGTGACGATCTTTATTATCTATTGTGATCAAGGAAAGCAATTGATATCAATCCGGGAAGATCTCGCGCGCACCACACCAAGAAGATCAATCGACGGATTTCCCGATTCCAATCACGATCGAATCAAGGATTCCCAACGTCTCTTTCCAAATTGGGAACAATGGCTACTTCCTTAATCACCAACAAGGCCAATTACTTCCATTTGTACATTCCTGTAATTATGTAATTCTCATTATCAATTACGTGTATATATACTTGTAATCACACTCGGATCAATAACAATTCGAGCAATTCCATTTCATTCTCAATCTTTCATGGTATCAGAGCGCTCGATCAAAATCAAATTAGAAAACTACCAATCACCTATAGACAATCAAGGTAATATTCCCGCAGGAGATAATACCGTTATCCACTCTATAGCACAAAAACAAACAGGAGCAGATGCACCCGTAGAAAAAGAGACAGTCAGCATCCCACCAGCTCAACCGAGACACCACTTGATAAACCAAACTTTCAAGTGATAGGTACAATCTCAAGTCCTGATCCCAATTTAAAACAACCTAGAAGGTCCAGTCGACCCAAACAACTAAGCAGTAGACTAAAAGATTACAAGACCTTCTTAGGACATTAGCTAATTGAGGACCAAATTTCCTATAAAAACATTAAACCCAAGCACAAAGCCTTCATAACCAACCTAGATAGTACCATTGAGCCCCGCAGCTTTGCTGATACCATTTAACAATCCATTTGGAGAAAAGCAATAAACAAATAATTAGATGCCTTAAGAAAAATCAGACTTGGTCCCTAGTTGATTTACCTCTAGGAAAAAAAGCAATTAATTGTAAATGGGTATTTAAAATTAAATACAAAAGCGATGGCACAGTAGAGCAGCACAAGGCCTGACTGGTAGCAAAAGGTTTCACCCAAACCCCGGGCATCGACTATAGAGAAATCTTTGCTCTTCCAGTGGCCAAGATGAACACCATACGCATACTTGTCTCACTTGCTATAAATCAAAGATGGCACATGGAACATATGGATGGGAAAAATACTTTCTTGCAGGAAACATTAGAAGCAGAAGTCTATCTTCGTCCCCCTTCAGGACTTCACACTCCAATCCCACACAAGGTATGTTAATTACATAAAGTTATCTATGGGCTCAAACAATCTCTGCGAGTTTGGTATAAACGATTAAGCGGTGAGCTTACTAACCTTGGACTCTATAAATGTTATTCTGATTCAAACTTATTTATCTCCGCTGGGCAACTTGGTAAGATCATAGTCCTTATTTATCTTGATGATATTCTTATCACAGGCGATAGTATGCACCTAATTAATCGATTGAAAGCCAAATTGTAGAGATGATTTGATATTAAGGATTTAAACAAATTGAAGTACTTCTTTGGTATTGAATTTGCCTACTAACACTGGGGCTTATTCCCTAAGGACACAAATAAAATTGGGGCCACTCCTTTCAAGACTCCAATCGAGCCAAATCTTAAGATTTCCAACCTTGATGGAGCCCACCAATTCTAACGCACTATATGATGATTAAACTATTTGGCAATCATGTGCCCTAATATAACCTACACCGTTGGTGTTCTAAGTCAAGCTATGGACACATCTAAGGCAGCTCATTTTGATCTAATGCATCATCTGTTACAGTATCTCAAGGCTGTCCAGGTCATGGTATTCTATTACACAATCATAAACACTTATCAATTTGTGCCTCTGCAATGCAGTTTTGGCCAGCCAAATCGATGATCGCTGTTGCGCAAAAAATAGATATGTTGTTAAAACATCGAAAACGATCTAAAGACGGATCCGGAGTGATCGTCCCAAGATGTGATTCGAACGAGTAGGCAAAGATGGAAGAAATATGGGGAAAAAAAGAGAAGATATGTAGATCAGACTTGGTAGATAAGAAAAGAATTGGTGAAAAAGCAAGAACTTTATTGAATTATAGGAGAAGAGGATAAGAGGAAAGCATAAAAGATAAAAGCTATATCTACCCTATGCTAAGATAATAAGTCGAAGCTTTGATAAGAGATTTGATATGTTGTGTTGTGTTGTTGGGGGTTCTTCTTCTACTTCAAGCCTGTCATTATATAGAAAAAATTAAACCTAGCTCGATACCAAAAACCCTAGGCCGTTCTCAATACAAAAAACCTAAATTATCCCTGGCCTTAGATATGAAAACTAAAATTGCCCGAAACTTTCAAGCTGATAGCGACCTCTTTCTGCATGGAATTTGGAAAAGTGATAAACTACAAAGTTGTAGATTTATCTCTTATCTTTCTGTAGCTTTTGAAATCACCTCAATCCGATATTTGACCAGTTAGTTACAGATTTTTTACTAAAACTGGTCAGAAAATCCGAATTAATTTTCCGCTACAACAATGCCCCCCACATGTCAATGTTTTGAAGCTAGGAAAAGCATTGACGTGCATCCGTCTTTGAACATGCGGAAAATTATATATCCGATCAAGTTAAAGCCGTAATATGCAAAGAATTTGCTAGTGAATCAGTCAAGACCTAGCCATTGTCGGCCTGCAGATGATCACTCTTCTGGATATATCTGTGTGCTCATGATTTTTTTCGAGGGTACTTGAATTCAGCCTTATATGACTGAGTAGAAACTCCATACATTTCACTAAAATAACCTTACGAACATTGTTGAAGGTCTCTAACCTTTTTCTTATAAATCCTTCCCTTGAACCTTCTTCGTTGAGTCTTTGTGAAAGCTAGCTGACGAGTTTCTTGACATTTGCCCCCCGAGTGTGAGTTTGATTTTCCTGGCACTTCTTTCTGCATAGGCTCCATATGATAGTTTTGGCACCTTATAGGCTGCTCACTTCTTGTAGCTCGTGTCTTACGTGGTTCTTTCTTAGACTACGCAAGCTCTTTTTTGGGCACCAAGACCTTAATAATCTTGCTATCTTGGAGAATATTTTGCTCAATCTTCAACTGAGTAAGTACATCTTTCTTAACCCACGCATACTTAAGCTGTCTCATGCCAGTTCTGGTTGATTTTGGCTATTTTTTAACATTTTTTTCCATGCATGTGTACCTATTGAAGTGATGCAAAACTTGCATAGTAGACAATTGCTTCAATGTACTTGGTTCAATAGTCTCCATCATGCTTATGTCTTGCTTCATCGATGTGGTAAGTTGGGTTATAACTTGGGCTTGCTCCTCGATTGAGGTAAGATCATTTTGCTCCTCAGTGGTTGTAAGATCGATATACTCCTCAACCGAAATAATTTCAGCCGATGTAGGAGCATTAATCACTATGTTGCAGTGTTCTTCATGTGCCCAGGTGAGATAGAATTCTCATCGTTATTCTGAAAGTAAACTTTTTTCCTTGAGTCTTTATGTTGAGTTTGAGCATAATTTGGCAAGTGCGGCATGGACTTCGGCATCATATAACTTGGTGGAGATCCTAAAATTTCCCTGGCAGAAGAAGACCCAAGGATCTTGAAAGATGGTGAAGGTCCAAGAATCCCTTTTGTATTTGGTACAATACTTGGGACTGTCTTAGTTGCCGATGGGACTTGTATTGGGAATACCTCCTCCTTCTCCTCAATCATAGGCATTGCAAACTCAATGGCCGTAGTATCGGCCATGGATGACACTTCTTTCTCAATAACTGAGTTCTTGGCCAATCGTAAACTAGCCATTTTTTCAACCTCTTCGACAGTCGGAATAAAATGTTGATTACATTCTGTCGATTCATGCACCACTGTGTCAACTTCAGTCTTGTAACCATGTGAGTCAACATATCTTCGATCTTCAAGTTCATGTACGCTGCATGATGGTAAAAATGACTCTTCCTTATTGATGATTATGGTGTCGGCCCACTGTGGACTAGCCGTTTGTTCGCTTTCCCAGATAGAAGGACTACAATACTGCATAGATACAGCCGATTCATGCACGTAGGAACTGACAATAGATACTCAAAGTATTCCATTACTCCACATGATAGTACTCCAATTCTCTCAAGAAATCTTTCTATATTTTGAATCACCACCTCACTGTTAGGAACTGACAATAAATACTCAAAGTATTCCATTACTTCTTGCCACGTAGCCATACTAAAGATATTGTCAAAGATAGACTGAAGTTTTTGAGAACGTTGAGTTCTACTGTCTCTAACTTTTTTGGTGTGATAATCAATATTTTCAATCAGATGATATGGTAATTCACAACCATATCTTTCAACATCCTCAATCAGATAACCCGGTGGCACATAACCAAAGACTGCAATATCTTTAATCAAATCATCAGGTAGTTCAACATCATAATAGGTATAATAAAATCACCTTATAACCATAAAACGAGTTTCTCTCCAACTTTCATTCTTAGTCATTACGAGACGATACTTGTCCCACAATCTTTTCTTCATGATATTCAAAGACATTGTACCTTACAGATTGACCAATCTTTGTTATTTTGGCCGTATCTTTCTCGTCAAGAATCTGATTAAAGTGATCTTGGTACTCTTACAAAGCTGAGAGATATATCTTCAACTTTTGTGATTTGAGTTTCTTCAGATTCAGCTTGTAAAATGCCGGAAAGACTCCTCAAAATTTATAGATCTGGCTGGATGTCAACTTATAGATTGACCAATATGTAGTCTTTGGGTCTTAATTTTCTCGTACGAACTCCGATTTTGGCGTTCTTGGTATCCAGAGAAAGAGGAAAGATCGTTTTCCAACTATTGTGATTTTCAGTTCTTTCAAATTCGGCCTGTAAAAGGCCGAAAAAATATCTCAAAGTTCGTGGATCTGGCTGGATGCCAACTTACAGATTGACAACTATGTAGTATTTCGGTCTTAACATTCTCGTACAAACTCCGATTTCGGCAATCTTAGTGTCCAGAGAAAGAGGAAAAACCGTTCTACAACTTTTCTGATTTAACTTTCTTCAGATTCTGCTTGAAAAGGCCAAAAAAATATCTCAAAGTTTGCAGATCTGGCTGGATGCCAACTTACAGATTGATCACTATGTCGTATTTTGGTCTTAACTTTCTCGTACGAACTCCGATTTTAGTGTTATTATTATCCCGAGAAAGAAGAAAAACCGTTCTACAACTTTTGTGATTGAACTTTCTTAAGATTCGGCTTGTAAAAACTAAAAATCCGGAAAAATATCTCAAAGTTTGCGAATCTGGTTAGATGCCAACTTACAGATTGATCACTATGTTGTATTTAGGTCTTAACTTTCTTGTACGAACTCCGATTTCGGTGTTCTTAGTATCCAGAGAAAGAGGAAAGACCACTCTATAACTTCTTTGATTTAACTTTCTTCATATTCAGCCTATAAAAGGCCGAAAAATATCTTCAAAGTTTATGGATCTAGTTGGACGCCTCTTTTAGTGTAACCTTTGACCGGTTTTGATCTCTTTTGAGAATAGACTCAAAACCGAATAGGTAATCTCGTGAATCACTCTTCTCAGACGCCCTTCTTAGTCCTACCGAGCGTGCCAAAAAACTGTTGCGCAAAAAATAGATATGTTGTTAGAATGTCGAAAACGATCTAAAGACGGATCCAGAGTGGTCGTTCCAAGATGTGATTCCAACGAGTAGGCAAAGATGGAAGAAATATGGGAAAAAGAAAGAGAAGATATGTAAATCAGACTTGGTAGATAAGAAAAGAATTGGTGGAAAAGCAAGAACTTTATTGAATTATAGGAGAAGAGGATAAGAGGAAAGCATAAAAGATAAAAGCTACATCTACCCTACGCTAAGATAAAAAGCCGAAGCTTTGATAAGAGATTTGATATGTTGTGTTGTGTTGTTGGGAGTTCTTCTTCTACTTCAAGTCTGTCATTATATAGAAAAAACTAAACCTATCTCGATATCAAAAACCCTAGGCCGTTCTCAATACAAAAAACCTAAATTATCCCCGGCCTTAGATATGAAAACTAAAACTGCCCGAAACTTCAAAACTGATAATGACCTCTTTCTGCATGGAATTTGGAAAGTTGATAAACTACAAAGTTGTAGATTTATCTCATATCTTTGTGTCGCTTTTGAAATTACCTCAATCCGATATTTGAGCAGTTAGTTACGGATTTTTTACTAAAATTGGTGAGAAAATCCGCGAATTAATTTTCCGCTACAACATTCGCTAATCTATAGCTAGATAGGTTCTCTTCGTAAGCGGCAATCTGGTACTTTGGAGGTCTAAGAAATAGCGCGTGGTAGCTCGATCAAGCATAGAGGTAAAGTATCGAGCCATGGCATCCATAGCTTACAAACTTGTTTGGGTTCAGAGTCTACTCAGTGAGCTTCAAATCAAAGTCCAAAGTCCAATGCCCAATACAGCTCTACTATGATAATAAGGCTGCAATTTATTACCTCCAATCTTGTCTCCCATGAACAGACCAAGCATATCAAAATTGATTGCCATTTCATCTACAATAAGGTCCATGAAGGCGTCATTACTACACCTTACAGAACAAGTCATGAGCAGACCGCTGACATCTTTACCAAAGCACTTGGGATCAATCTCTTCCATGACCATCTTCGCAGGTTAGGGATGTGTGACATCTACTCCCTAACTTGAGGGGGAGTATTGTGATTAAGGAAAGCAATTGACATCAATCTGGGAAGATCTTGCGCACGTTACACCATGAACATCAATTAACAGATTTCCTGATTCCAATCACGACCGAATCAAGGATTCCCAAAGTCTCTTTTCAAATTGGGAACAACGACTACTTCCTTAATCACCAACAAGATCAATTACTTCCATTTGTACATTCCTATAATTGTGTAATTCTCATTATCAATTATGTGTAAATATACATGTAATTGTTGATTTACGGATACGAGTACTTGATTAGGATCGGGTTATAGTCGAGGCAAGTGTTGGACACTTTCTCCGTAAGACAAGATTGCCCCGTATATTTCAGTACATATGGGCTAAGGCAATCGTCCCCAAGATACAACGACTATTGGGCATTTCCAAGAACGTTGCACACGAACTTGAAACTTTTGGGCGAACCCTTATATACCCGGAACTTTCTTGACTCGGATTTCTAGTATGTAGAACGGGGGAAGAGAGGAAGTCGACAATGCTAGGAAGTGCTGTTATCGCTGGGATGGATTATGAATGAGGAGGACCCTCTATTTATAGAGGCTGGAGGCTGTCATCCCGAAGGGCCACGAGCAGAGGTTGGATAGACACATCCTGTGGCCAGCAGGCTATCTCTCTCTATCGTCTCTTCGGATGGCTTCTGGATAGGGCTCAAGTCCTTCGTACCCCTTCGGATGTGCGAAGTGCCAAGTGCACCTCAATGCACCCAAGCACCCGCTCCCGGCCTCGAGCCTGTGTCTGGTACCGGTCCTGCGCCCGCGCCCGCACCCATGCTCGTGCGACGCAGTCAACGGAAAGTCAACCAAAAGTCAAGGGAATGGTCAACTTGTTGAGAGTCAAGGAAGAAAATCTCCTTATAAACTTGGAGAAATTCCTTGCTCTAAGCAATGTGGTACACACTTTTCCTTTCTTTCACTTTCCATTTCTTTCACTTGGGCTTTTGGACACTTAGCCCATTTGGGCTTAATTCAATTTTTTTTCCAAGAATAATCACACTCAGATCAATAACCATTCGAGCAATTCCATTCAATTCTCAATCTTTCATTATCGCATATTGGTGACTTTAGATTTGGCACAATAATGTGATCTTTTAGAGAGAAACCACACCCGGAAACCTCCATCTATTATTCTCCCATGGAACATGAGTTTGTTCGAGTTAGGACTAGTTGAACACTTCAAAAAACAACAAGATGTAGTTTTATGATGGACACAACCCAGAGACGAATAGGTGAAGCTTAACATTAATGAGTTTCTACTCGTGTTCCTTGATTTTCATAGGCCTGAGGGGTTGGATCTTGAACATCCCTAATGGCTGAGCTTTGGACATTGGTTTTAGGGCGTGCGCCGTCATGCAACGTGATTTTCGTCATCTGGTTATCATGTCCGACTCCTCCGTATCTCTACTTTGTTTTGAATTGAGGTGGACACAATCATATGTCATACAACCTGACTACCATCCGATGGACTTTTAGCACAGGATTAGAGACACGATACATCACACGTGGACGAGGCGAGGTTATTTTTTAATGTTACAGGAGCAATTTCATAAATGCATATACGGATCATACGTTATAATGGGTTAATTCTGTACCATAAAATAAGATGGCATTTTCTTTATTCAATAAATATTCTTCTGTCCTGTGATTTGTGAAAGTGGAACAAATAACAATCCGGTGCGATTATTCAGTTACAGTTTGCTGCCAAAAATAATTTAATTAAGATTTATTTGTGAATTTTGTGAATTGTAAGTTAACCTTTTCCTTTGTTCCCCTCTGGAATTTCCCGAAAGCAATGGCGCCTAAATCTGATCCCTTTTCTAACTGATCAAGAGAAATCCACATCCCATTTTGTAATAAAAAAAAACAAACAACAGCTAAAAACTTAAAAATAATCCTAAATCGACGAATTTCAACAACTTATTCCATTCTCCCATTTTTTTTCCTTCTTATCAATCGAGACACTTCGAAAAGATTCTGAAGGTATTCTATTTTCTGAGGAAATTTTTATCAGATTTAATGTAGTCACTATCTCAAGGCAAAGTTCATGCCAAGATTCAAATGTCAAAAGACAACGACCC
Source organism: Hypericum perforatum (assembly GCA_012979155.1). Classification (NCBI taxonomy): domain Eukaryota; kingdom Viridiplantae; phylum Streptophyta; class Magnoliopsida; order Malpighiales; family Hypericaceae; genus Hypericum; species Hypericum perforatum. The sequence goes on along the minus strand of SOPF01026754.1, from coordinate 96,153 downwards.
TACGAGCCCTGACAGCTCTGTCAAGGGTGACAAGAAGAAAAAGGTAATTAACAATCCTTTAGGGTGTTTCTTTAGATTTAGAATAAACATTCTCGGTATTTTTCCATAAGATTTTCTAATCGTTAATTTAAATGAATCTATATATGAATGTGTTTCTTGAGGAGGCTAAGAATATGTTGGTGTTTTTTTCCAGTCTATAATCCCGAAGATTTTTAGCTCCAAAAAGAGCAGTTTAGGAACTTATAATTTCGACAACAACATTGGATCTTCAGATTGCAATGGGATCTCGCCTGGTACCTATATCATCTTCCCATTTAATACCCTTAGTTTGATTTTTTTTCTAACAATGGATCACCAGATGGAAAATAAATCTCTGCTTCATAATTTGGGGTTTGATGGTAGGATTGGAAACGAAGATTTATTATGGGAGGAAGACATTTCTAGAGGATTCCCCAGAGATGAGAAAAAACTTCTCAGGTATCCTGATTATTTCGGTTTTTGAATGGCAATTATGTTTTTATTTTGAAGAATTATAACTCAAAAATTTATTGATAGTGGCCTCAAAACTTGTTAAGCCGGATAATCATATTTTTATGAATTGACCCATATTTTTCATGGTGAAGGATTATTTAATTCTCCATTAGTCTTTCAAGATTAGGGTCGTAGCAGACCCTGCGTACATGTCCTACTAGTCTTATGAATCCTTCAGGTGTACGGGTAATGTGCATGCCACGTGCATATTCATCTCCATGCAAATCTTTGGTAGCTTACCTAACATTGAAGAATTTCTGTTATTCATTATCGAGATTTCCATTAGCTCAAGGAGAGGAATTTCATAATAACTAGCTTGGGGAACTTTTCATGCAGCATGTCAACGTCAAGTTGTCACTTAGAAAATATTTTTGTGATGAAATGGAGGGTCAGAATGACAACAATGAGCTACGAAGACCCATCTTTTTTTAAAAACATGTAAATTTTATTAACCTCCAACTTCACATATTATATGGTAAGCAGGTATATGGTAAGCAGGGGCGGAATCACATGCACTTAAGTGGGGTCAATTGACCATACTTAATTTTATTTTTTTTTATGTTTAATTATACTTTTTAATATATATCTCTACTGAATTAAAAATTGACCCCATTAATTTTATTAACATTAGAAATTGATCCCATTTCAAAATTTTCTGGTTCCACCTCTTTGGTTAGTAAGTGAGTGTAGATTTTTCCCTTAAACAAGATTGCAGTCGATTAATCTTATCAAAACTATTTCATGACAAATCAAAAAAGTCACGAGAGGTGAAGAGCCATGATATCTATCTTTTGTCGAACTATGTTAGAACTTAAAAATTTACAGTATCAGATCACTGTTATATCGAGTCTACCACAGTCACTAAATAGAGATAATCTCGTCAAATATAATAGTACATGATGTGACCATGCTTCAATTATCCTAGAAAATGATTCTTCAATATTCTCTACTTATTTACCCGCAGAAAGAGAGGCCAGTAGGGATATCCAAGGCCTGAACTTATCCAACTTCGATCACTCCATGGCACCAGCAACAGAGATTAAAGAATTTCGGTACGCTATTCCCACGTCACAAACCTTTTATTTTGTATTTGACTAGCCAAATTCGACGTCTCTTTAATATTCAATAACATGATCAGATTGTGTTCCCCAACTGCAGGATGTTTGTAGCTACTTGGAACGTGGGTGGCAAGACGCCCAGCGATTCCCTAAACCTCGAGGATTTCTTGCAGGTTGATGGCTGTGCGGATATTTACGTATGCGGGTATGAAAGACTTCGAATTCAAAATATTTTACACCTCTAAAGTAAGTCATATAATTTTTACACCAGTGTACAAGATAAATGATATTTTCATCTTCAGGTTTCAGGAAATCGTTCCTCTAAGTGCCGGAAACGTGCTGGTGAGCGAGGACAACGAGCCAGCAGCGAAATGGCTAATCCTTATAAACCAAGCACTTAACAAGCCTCGTCGCCGGGAAACCTCCGTCTTCTCCGACTCGAACACCAACGGGAAAGATCCGAAGCACGGCGAGAACAACATCTTCCACAAGCCGTCGCTTAAAGTCGTCACGAAGAATCTAAAGCAAGACGGGAGCCTCCTCAAGATATGCAATTGCCCTATTGAGTATTCCCCGGAAATGGAGAAGCGGAGGGAGAGAAAGATCAGCGACTCTCCGAGGAACTCAGGGCCGCTTCCTTTTCAAAACAGGCACGTAAGCGGCGAGTTGTGTCGTCGGAGCGCCGCCGCGCCTTCTTCCGTCAAGTACTCCCTCGTGGCTTGCAAACAGATGGTTGGGATTTTCCTTTCCGTGTGGGCTAAGAAAGAGTCGGTTCCTCACATTGGCCATCTCAGGATCTCCACCGTCGGGAGAGGGATAATGGGTTACCTAGGCAACAAGGTACGTGGTCTCTCAATTCATTTCTATATTTTTAATGCTAAGGCTAGTGAAATAAGAGCGACGACATTTAAACACCACATGGAAAATCTCCTGCATGTGAATTGACAAAAGGTATAGGATTAATTGGAAGATAATGGCAGAAGATGCTCATTATTTAATGCTAAGAAAATATCTATTTGGTTAGCGTGACGTCTTAAATAGATTATTATTTTTTATTTACTTGGGTGAATAACAAATAGTAGGTTTAATTATTTTACTATTTTTAGAGATTTTTTTTAATAAATAAAGATTTTAAAAACATTACGAGGCATATAGATCTGTAGATTGTTTTTTGTGTTTTTATTAGTGCAAGTTGAACATGGTAGGGATGCATATCGCTGAGCATGTCGTTGCACCGGACAAGCTTTTGCTTTGTGTGTAGCCATTTGGCGTCGGGGGAGAAGGAAGGGGACGAGCTGAGGAGGAACGCCGATGTGGCTGAAATCTTGAAGAGCTCCCAGTTCACTAGAGTTTGCAAGAACCCTTTGCGCCGATCACCGGAAGCAATCATCGACCATGAGTATGTTGCGCTTAATTTACCGTACTTATATTCAAAGTCGGATCCTTTTTAACGAATATTTTTACTAATGATATCTTTTTACTATTTAGATCACGATAACGAGGTGTCAAACTCTTTAAATGTTTTCATATGATATATTTTATGTCGTGTTGTTTATTATATGTTCAGTCGTATCATTTGGCTTGGAGATTTGAATTATCGTCTGGCCTTGAGTTACGAAGAGACAAGGATGTTAATGGAGGATAACGAATGGGATAGGTTGTTGGAAAAGGATCAGGTATGTTCTATATCCAATTCTTGACTACCTTATTTTTATTTTTATTTTCTTTATTGTTTTCTGTCTGGAAGGAGGCTGGAGGGTGACTACCTTAGTTTTACACAAGTAATTAAGTTTATGTTTTGTTTTCGGTATTATTTTTTTTGTGAAAGTTCTTTTGCTATTATAATGTATTAAATCTTTTGTAAAATAATTTCTTAAACTTAACAACTTAGAACACAAACTGTCCCAAATCAAATCAGCAAACTACGTAAAAAGATAGACCAATTAAATTTGATTGGCGGGTGGGCTCATTTACAATTTAATTTAGTGCAATAACCATGCAGCTGAACATGGAACGACGAGCTGGAAGAGTATTTTCTGGTTTTCAAGAAGGCAAAATTACGTTTGCTCCCACTTACAAGTACTCTCACAACTCGGACTCCTACGCCGGAGAGACTGTCAAATCTAAGAAAAAACGACGGACCCCTGCTTGGTACATTTATGTCCCTCTCTCTCTCTCTCCTCATTTTACGGACATCATTCCGCAAAAAAAAGTTTACGGACATCATTTTATTTTATTTAATGAATATTTTTAAAATTATTAACTGTAGGTGTGACCGAATATTGTGGTGTGGAGAAGGAATCGAACAACTGTCATATATCAGGGGAGAATCAAGATTTTCCGATCACCGGCCGGTATCTGCGGTATTCTCGGTGGACGTGGAGGTGAGGAGTAGAAGTAACAATTACAACAACAACAACAACAGGTTCAAGAAGAGATACTCTTACCAACCTGCTAAGCTTGATTTCGATGGATGTATGCCTCAGAGAATAAGCTTCTTCGAGTTTTAGTATCCTCAGCCCACTTCATTTGTAACGTTGTATATTTGCAAAAAAGTATTTCAAATTAGGTTAGAGAAAGACTCCGACTAAGAAATTGATAAGTTGTGTATTTTATTCCATAGATTAAAAAAATATTGCCTAATTCCTAAAATAAAAATAGAGATTTAATTAGCCATAGGCAAGACACCCAGGTTTTTGAATGCGACGATAAAACTTTTGGAATCAATGAGCATTCGAGATGAAGTCCAACTAGATTTAAATTATAAGAAAAATTATCAACACTAAAATCACATTTTGCAAAATGGTCCTTAGCAGATAAATTGTCTCTAAAGATTGCACGCAATATTTTTAGTATATTTTATCCTTCAATTTTATGCATGATGATTGTTAGAGAATAATATCCACTATAAAAATTTAACTAAATTATTAAACTAAAAATATATGAGATATTACAAAATATAAAAAGAACGGCAAATTAACCCCTAGTTTGAATTCATCTTAGCCATCCCTGGTTTTGCTTTATCATAAATGATATTAGTCGAAATCTCCTCTAGAGTTCCTCCTTTATCATAAATGATTTAGTCATCTTAGAGTTCTTACTGACGAGACCGGAGTCTTTTCCCAGTGAAAATTGATCTAGAAAGATGAAAATACCCTCTAGTTAAAATTTAGGAGCCTATAGTTAAAATTTAAGAGCCTGCAGTTAAAAAAGATAGTCAGTCTATTTAAAATCACTCAAATACTTCAGTCAAACCTAGATCTTTCCATCTCTTCTAAACTCTCACCTAACCTAAGAGGAACATCTTTTTCGCTGTGAAATCTCTTAGTTGGGTTTAAAGGTTGGGTGGAGTGAGTTTTAGAGTATGGGTGGAGTTGGGTTTTAGAGTCAGGATGGAGTTAGGTTTTAGGGCATGAATGGAGCTGGGTTTTAAGGTCATGGTGGAGACACAATTTTAGGGTAGATAAAGACGAGAATTGACTATGACTCAAAGGTAGGATAAAGATTAAAGATGGGTTTCTACGTTGGAGTGTAGCCAAGGTTTCTACGTAAGAGTAGAGCTAAAATTTTACGTTAGATTAAAATTAGAATTCTTTGTCAAATTAGTGCTAGATTTCTTTGTTAGATTGGAGCTGGTTTTCAGTGTCTAGGGTGGAGCTAGATTTCTTTGGAATTGAATTTTTACCAGAAAATAGGAGCTAGGGTTGACGATAGACTGAAACTCAATTTTAGTTTAGAGCAATATCATCTTCAAACTCATCATATAAGATCGATGATAGTTCAAGGTACACGAATATTGAATGCAGATGTAGTGTTTGAGCACTAATCAAGATTGTACAAATTGAAAAGAATATTGGTAGATTGTATTATGTTTGTACTAAAAATAGTTGTAAGTGGATTGGTTGGTGTATTCTTCGTGAGACACAGTATCAGCATCCTCTTTGTTAGCATCCTAAAAGTCCGAATCTTTCAAACTTGGCTGTTGAGAAAGTCATTAAAGAAAACCATGTATTGTAAGAGATGGTGAAGAAGCAATGAGACCAAAGTCTGAATATCTTGAATTCAATTAGTTTGTTAAAAACTCTTATGTTTGCCTTGGATATCTGTAATGTGTTCATATTACTTCAATTAGGTTAGTTGGTATGAACTTGAGACTTTGTTACAAACCATACTTGTAATGAAATTGAACAACTTGAGCCATTGTCTTTAAACTGAATTTAAACAACTTATTCCTTACATATATCTTGAAACTGAAATCACATAACATCATCTGAAATATATGTCTTCAAAAGACCACAAAATAAAATTTTGATTGGCCTTTACATGGGACCATATAATAAACAAGAAGTTCCATAATAGTAGCTGGGTTTTATGGCTAAGATTGACCTTTAGCACCATATCCCATGTCTCTTTGAGTTCTTGCCTTTGGGACTCCCCTGTTTAGACCAAGGAATTTATATTGATGTCTAAAAGAAAAAGACAATGGTTGTTACTATACCCAAAAAGCAAAAAACAGAAAGCATAAAATCTAAAGCAATGTGTGGATCTACCAAGTAACAAAAAACAAACCTGAGTATGTGGCCTTGGTACCCTATGTGAGGGACCAGTTTCAATTTCTCATCTTCTTCCACGATGTTGCACAAAAACATGAATCACATATTATTAAAAGGACCATTATCATTAAAGTTTTCAAAACTTTATTAAAAGATCTTACCATGGGTCATTTTTCTTTGTTCCTAGTGGGTGCCCCTTGACATGACCTCTAATTATGACACATAACTCTATAAATTGAACACTTAGTCATGTTGTATTATTGTGAGAGATGACCTTTATACTTTTGTCTTCACCTATTCTTTTTTGGTGGTCCAACTCTCTTTTTTTAATTTAGGAGGATGTATCTATCCTCACCATCTTTTAGTGTCAAGTCCATATCTAGAAAGTGATATAAAATTATTGAAAGATTCCACCAAATTGTTAGTGACATCAACACAGTTCACATACTCATTAAAGACATGTCTTGACTATTTTTTAGGAGAAATGTTTTCCAGCCATTGTGACAGAGTCATCATTGTACCTCCAACCCTCCTTGGTAAAATCTGAGTTAACTTCAACTGGGCCAGAGCTTTGTTCAGGCTTGTTCTTATTGTTGCAAAGACAAGTTGCCAAAAAAAAAAGAATCTAGATCTTGTTCTCCCTGAAAGCAGCTAAGAAATTTGTAGCAATATGTTTAGCATATTTTCTATGCCTTGAATGAGGGAAGACTTGCTCAATTTGTGCACCAAAATCATGTCAAATAGTAAAAAGGTTAGTTTATGTCTATTGATTAAAATTAAATAGGTTACATGAAGAATATGAATTTTAACTTCTGATCATTACTAATAGTTAGTGTCTTGCCACTTCAATGTGATCCCTCAGATTTGTACAAAAGCTCCATGAACCAGACCCAATTTTGGTCATTCTCTTTGTCTACGATGACCCAAGCAATAGGAACAATTGCATTGTACGCATCAAGCAATATGGCAGCTACTACCATTCCTCTGAAAAGGCCTTTCAAATGACAGACATCAACACCAATAAAAGGCCTGCAATTCTGCTAAAACTCACGCCTTATTATACCTAAATATATGAATAGCCTTCTGAATTTTAATGGCATTTTCAAGTTAGAACATGGTTATCCTTGTAGCTTCATAATTGACTCAAGATTCAATACAAATAATGTTTCACAATACTTATAAAGTTTTGCATAAGATTCTTTATGTGTCCCTTGTTTTTCCATCCTTGCATATGTTTTGACTTTTTGGTATGTCTAGTTACCTAGATTCATTCCCAAGAAGTTAAAGAAGCACGAATTATTTTGTTATCCAGGTTTGGGATTAGCTTCTAACAGCTCTTTAATATTTCTAGCAATCTAGTTGGGAGTTGCCCAATAACCATTTAAAGATGCAATACAAGTATGTTCATCATTTAATCTTTTGATCAAGAACTAATTTAATCTAAGGATAGTTGAAGCATGGATTCTCCATTTGATCCATGGCAAGATGTTGTAACCCTCGGTTTATCATTCTTGATGAATTTCATATAATATTATGTCTTTATGATATAATCCTTTTGACTATTCCTAAAGTGTTCATGCTCTCTAAAAACTTGTCTAACCAAGAAGGTGATATCTTATCCACTCTCATAATGAAAAAGTATCCCACCGTAGTCTCTGATAGGATTCATCTTTATTTTTTCCTTTATTGTCTTTGTCCGCAATATACTAACATCTTCTTCATTTTAAAAATTTGTGTAAGGGACATCTAGATTATCATAATCAACTTTTTAAAAATCAGAACTTTTTATTTGATTATTATTCTGATTCATCTCATTCTTTTGGTCCATGTCATCATGATCAAACAAACTATAACTCATATCGGCTAGTCCTTCATCATCCTTTGTCCACTCAGCAGCATATTAATTTTCACAATACTTATCTCCAGCAGTATAAGCCCAATAACTTTCTTCGATACCACTATAATCATCTCCACTAGAGTCATTTTTATCCCCACTGGAACTCTCATACTTATCTTCATCTGAATTGAGCATAATCCCTATCTCAGAATGAAGATACTTATCTTTATTATGCCAACAAAGTTTTAGAGTAGGCTCAACAGTCTTTGAAATAGGAATAACATACTCATCCAATTTGATAAATATGATAATAACCTCATTATTCTTGTAATAATCGAACATCCATAGCATATCATCATATGAAACCAACCTTCTATCATAACCCAAAATGGGGATCACTGATCAGCGCTAGACTATGCTTAACTACCTTATAAATATCATAATCTAGCTAGCCTCGAACAAACATATGTCATAGTTATCGTCAATTCAGAAGCACAAACATAATTTAAATATATATAGTACAATTAAACATAGTTCTAAAGTCATTGGTCCAACATCACAACTATATATAATGGAACGACCTAGAATATAGGGAAAGTATCATCTGGAGACTTCAAAAGTAACCCAGATAAAGACAACGGGTTCAACTTAGATGGACAGACAAAAGACACTCTCCAAACATTAACCCATCCCTAAACTTCTTCACCTATGGAGAGACGGTAAGTATTTTGGAATACTTAGTAGGAAGATATTAAAAGTAACATATAATTAACTGACTAATAAATCAAATCATGCATAACCTGAGCTCACATGCAGTCAAATATCAAAGCACCAAATCATAAATAAGGTCATCAAAATACATCGTAATCACATAATCAAATTTCAGATATTTGTAGACAGACATATCACATAAATCGGATGAGCTTCAGATAGGTCTAGATTGTGTTACTCCCACACCAACACGAGGATACCATATCGTAAAGGTGTCTTCAGAACAAACTCCGTCGGCCAAACACATCATATCAAATCCTTTGTATCCTTAGTATATGTGCACATATGCCAATATCTCCAGTTGGTCACGGGTAGATCTCATCATCTACCATCACACAAATGACCCACTAGACATAATATTGACCAAGATTCATTGGCCACATACGTAAACTTATATCAAAATGTCTCATATCACAAGTGGACACATAATCGTAAATCTGACAAATATTCGAAAATAACATCAAAAGACAGTTAGACAAAGATCCAAGCATAAAGTGCACTTCAATTCAAATTAAATGCATCAAATCATCACATAAGCACATATAGTTAGCTAAAACACATGTTATGGATAATATCCCCATTACCGAGACACACACACTCTAATCACACAAATAAAAGTTTTGTGCTTCGCTTCATGCCTCTCAGTTCCCATATTCAAATCGTCGATCAACTAGCCAAAAGAGTAAAACAACTATCATTACCAACCTCCCTAGCATGTAGAAAATAGGAAAACTCATCTTAAAGTCCATAAATTGGATTCCTACAAGGCAACCTCCAAAACTATACAAGGGTCCATAAAACTCATCCTCAAAGGTTAGTTCATAATCTATCTTCCACATATCATCAAATCACATCCTCAACTCACCTCAATCTCTTCACCTAGGTCTACAAAAGCTTGATCAAAACCTTACATACTTAATTTTTCTTTAAGGTAAAGAAATGATCTCAACTAAAGCTAAGTAAAACCTCATAAAACCACTTATCTAAACCTCCAACTTGTCAAGATCTTCTTCCCTTTCTTTCTTCTTCTTCTTCCCACTTTTCCTCTCCCTCTCAAGCTAGATATTTAGTTGGAATGGATTTGAATAAGATTTTCTAAATGAGGAAGGTGGTATTTATAGGTTTCACCAAGTGGAGGGACAAAATGGTAATAAAATAGAGCTTCTCGGGTAGCCCAGCCATCGCTGGGAAGGCCAGCATTTGCTGGGTCCAAAACAGACTCCCCTGTAATTCTCCCAATAGTCGCTGGGAAAGCCAACAATCACTGGGGGGCCACCAGACACAGATTCTGACCTCAAATCATAAAACTCAAAACAGCAAAATTGTAGATCTAAGTCTTATGAATCTACTCTCTTGGAATCACCTAATTTGGGGTTCGTATAAGAAAGTAATGCCTATTTTACAAAAGGTCGATGGACTAAGCTTAAACATTTCTAAAACCAACCGCAATCGAAACAATCAAAGGTTGAGGGTCTTTGGACCTAGCGGCCACTATAAGGACAATGGTCAATAGGGTTATAACACCGTCCACACTCTAATCTATACTTGGAGAATGATGATTCAAGAATAAACATAGTGTAAGCATCTTCGACTAACGACAAGTAACTATATAGATCAGGTCTAACCTTGTCCTTTCTACGCGAGATATACCTTCATGGGCAAACTCTAGCACATAGTCTTTGTCACCTATCAACTACGACTCTGCACCTGGTCACTAGAAATTAGAACAAGAACTCGAATTAGGAGAAGAACTCAAATTAGGGTAAGAATACGAAGGTGGGATCATAATTAGGGTTATGTCTTACCACACATCAAGTACCAGGACTCCGCGACAACAAACCAGAAGGAGATTCACGAGACTACCGCACATCAAGTACCAGGACTCCGTGACAACAAACCATAAGGGGGTTCACCAGACTAGCGGTGGCGGTGGAATTAGAATTGGTGTTTAGGGGAGAAATTACGGGGAGAGAGAAAAGTGAGAGTGGTTTTTTTTTTTACCTGTGGGGTCTCTTAAATTATAACGGGTTTTTTATCATCTTTTCAACTCGGTCTTCGCAGGTAAAAGGCTACGGTCTGGTCAGTAGTGGTCCCAGACCAACATTTTTGCAAAAATTAGGGATGGATAAATCATTTATGATAAAATAGGGATCCTAGAGAAGATTTTGATTAAGGCAAGAGACTAGATGGTAATAAAAAGAATTAAACTTAATATATTATTGATTTATGGAAAAATGTTCCTGAATCGTCGTGCTGGCAATTCATGTATTAGAATGTCAAATCGGACCAATTAAGAAGATAAGACATTTTAATAAAGTACACTTTATGCACGCGAATATGAATTGCTATGTATTTTCCGAATATAAATTGATAAAAAAAATCTTAAAATTCTATGAAACGTTGGTGCCGACTTTTATTCCAACTGAATATCAGTTATTTTCCTAAACTCATCAATGATGATAAGATAATTCTCTCCCGAGAAATCGAAAAGTATACAAACAATCAGTGACCGAAGTGTAAATTTTCAACAGTCTTCGCTTCGTCTTACCCTTTCAATCTACTGTCCCTGGTTAAACTTTATACTGGAAATCAAAGTCAACATAAAAAAAAAATATACTTATCTCCAAGAATCTTCCTACGCCTCACTCCTGTTGTGTTAAACTTTATTCCAAAATATTGTTTATTATATAAAAATATATTATCTAGAATTGTCAATAATTTTGTGACTCCTATTGATCAATAAAAAATTTTGATTTTCATCGTGAACTTGGTTATCAAGTTTAGCACATTATATCTTGTCTCCGTATTTTTTGTGCAATCTTATTCTGAGTCTGTAATTCTTTAACACCTCCTTCAGTGGTGGACGGAGCCACATGGAAAGGTGTGGGGGCAATTGTCCCTACTTAATTTTTTTTCTTTGATAATTAGGTATATTTTTAACATATGTCCCCATTAAAATTAGAAATTGACCCCATTAAAAAATTAATCTACCTGCAAATTAAACCAAACCTTTAAAAAAATTTAGGCATTTTTTATATTGACCCCACTCAGCAAATTTTCTGACTCCGCCCCTGACCTCCTTGGTTGTAATAACTATTAATAGCATTCTTATTTTACAAAAATTTCAGGATTAGGTTATTTTCTTCGTAGCTGTGTTTTTAGTGGTAATGTACGTTGGGAGTAAGTTTATATGCTTTGATTGTTATGGGTTTTCTTTGGTTTTAATGTGTTTTTTTCTAAGTTTATTGCTCATTAGGGCTGTTGCATTTATTTCTGTCGGTGTTTGTTAATGTGTTCGCCGATCGTGGGAGGGAGAATGTCCCTCTAACTCCGGATATAGTTACTCGCATGCAACTTACTGCGACCCTTTTTAGTGTTTCTGTTCAGAATGTGTGCTTTGGATTTATTGGGAATAACTAAAAACTAATTCTCATCATGGGGATTGTTTCTAAACCGTCAGATGATCATTTTATTCTTAAAATCTTAATTTAACGGTTATTATGTTTGAGGGCAAAGTTGGTATTAAACTAATAACGTATATCCCTAATTATCTTTATTTTCCTTATCAATATTTAAATTGTTTAAAAAATATTTTTTTTCCTAAATTATTGCCGAAAAAAAAAATCTTTCCCCAAAACAAAACAAACTTATTAGTATTTTCAATAATTTTTCAAATTAACGATAATTAATTATAATAATAACCCCAAATTCATCGCAGGAAATAAAGCAAATTAACCCTAATTTCCCTCGGTCAAAATTAATTAATTCTCCCGGAATGGTCTAGACCAATTAACCTCCATGATCCAAACCTCGTCGGTGCTGGCCTCCTTCTTCGACGTGACCCTCGACCGCCACATCGCTCCGCAGTTGGTCCAAGTCGGGGTCAGTGACATCTTCTCGGTCCCCGGCGACTTCAACCTGACGTTGCTCAACCACCTCATCACGGAGCCGAGGCTCACCAACGTCAGATGCCACAACTAGCTCAACGCCGGGTACGCCTGGTCGGAGCCTACGTCACAAAGTTCACCGTCGACAGGCTCAGCATCATCAACGCCATCGCTGGTGCACACAGCGAGAACCTCCCCGTTATATGCATCATCGTTGGGCCCAAACAGGTCTAAAGCAGCGAGTGGCGGTGACGACAATAATTGCGTTATTCAAGACAAAATTGGTTTCTACAATATTGCCACATTTGTTCGATAATATTAGTAATTTGTTCTGTAATATTGGTACTTTTTTCTCTAATATTGATACCAGTGTCATGCAAGATTGGTACATTTATTTTCTAATATTGGTACATTTGTCTGACCATGTCTTTGTTCTTTAATATTGGTACCTATTTCACCAATTTTGGTATCTATTTCACCAATTTTGGTACCCTAGTTCACCAATATTGGTACCTTACGTATGATATCAATATTGTTAAACTATGGTACCAATATTACAGTTATATGGGACAAATACTATGAGTGTATGGTACCAATATTACTAAACTGTGGTACCAATATTGCAGATGTATAGTACCAATATCGTTACATATATATTACCATGATTTTGAAAAGAAGCGTACAATAGTTCTTGATTTCTAGAATTGCATGAATTTAAAATTTTTATATTTTGATGGTTATTAATTTTTAGGGTAAATTATTTTCAGGTCCCTATATTTTGGTCGAATTTGCAGTAGGATCCCTAGATAATTTGAATTAGATATAAGGTCCTTATTTTTTGAATGAATATTGGTCTCGGGTCTCTAGCTGACATCATCAATTTTTTTATCATAAAATTAACCAAAATACCCCTAAGCCAAAAATAAAAAAGACCCTTCTTCAACCTTAAGCTAAATCCAGAAATACAATTACTTTCAATTCAAATTCAATCGCTTTCAAGTCTGAGATCGGTGGAGCTAATCACTTGCGGTAGAACTAATCAGTGAGAAACCCGTACCAGGGATTTCCTTTTATTTAGTGTGGAAGGCTGCTTCTCATCAGGAACCCAAGCTGGTCTACAGGTATTCAAGAGGGGTTTAGGGGCTATCCACCGACGCTGGTTTCAGACTTTCGACATTCTTGGATGCTCTTGCTAGAACCAGAGCATTCTCCTCCTCGAAGACAGAAAGCTTAGCCTTGACCTCTTGAGTGAGTTCCCCAATAGATCTTCTCCTCTGATGGCCCCAAGATAACTGTGGAACCGACTCTTCTTCCTGGAATTAAGACCAGAAGGATACCAATATAGCGCAACTAGATACTCATCTTCCTTGTTGCTGGGTATGCGCAAGTGGAGCACCTGCTCTTCTGAAGGTGGAAGCTGCGGCGACCACACCTCACACACAGTGTGTGTCTTGTTCCTCCTCTTACCAAAACTCCATGTCCCCTTCCCTATTTGGCAGATGAAGAAAAACCTAATTGCTGGTTATGCGCGGAGGAGTTTGGCTACCACCATCCCCGAAGGACAAGGAGGAAGGAAACAATGCAGGTGGCAGCAGATTGGTAAAGAAGAAGAAGGGTGGCAGAGGAGGCGGTGGTGGCTTCTTCCCTTTGGTGATGGTGTTCGATCCTTTGGTGATGGTGCCTCGGAGGTTGGGAATGGGGAAAGAAGAAATTAGGGTTAGGTTGAGAAGAGAAAGGTGGTGGCCGGTCGAGAGAAGGGAAGGGCGGTGGTCGGTCAGAATTCTTGGTTTAGGTTGATATTTTTTGGAGAAGTTCTAATGGTTGAAGAAGGTCTTTTTTATTTTTTTATCTAAGGGTATTTTAGTCATTTTAGTGATAAAAAATTGTTAACATCATCCTCAGTCATTTTAGGGACCCGAGACCAATATTTATTCAGAAAATAAGGACCTTATATCTAATTCAAATTATCCAGGGACCCTACTGCAAATTCAACCAAAAGACAGGGACCTGAGGGTAATTTACATAGTGATTTTAAGAGATTTAATTTTTGAATATTTGGATAGTTATTAATTTAGTGGCATGATTTAAGGGATTACGTGATTTTTCTTTTAATGATTTCCTATATTTTAGTAATTAATTAAAACTTATAATACCAATTATATCCTCCTCCTCAACATGGGGATTAGGCATAGTCCCTACCGAATCTGATCTCCAGAATGTGACTTGAGTTTGCTTGGTTTGCAGATGAGCTTGATTTCTCAAAAAGTGGACTCAGGGAAGAGATTGAGGGCTTAGTATGGTGAGATTGACCTATTTCTCAATCGGTGCGATTCTCAGTGATGCGATAAATCTTGGGTTAAATAACATACAAAAGAACACGGTCGCACAAATAATATTGTGATAACTTAGATCATATCCACAGAGACAGACGAATCAATTTCAATAAGTACTAGATTATGAATTCCCGAATTTAATCTAAACAGATTAATTTAATATGATTGGTGATTCTAAAACTATGAATTCTAATTTAACTATTCAAATCTAGGGTTGTCAATCTTAAACCCTAATGACAATATCTAAGCAAAGATAATAAACTAAATGAAACAGACATAATCCTGTGTTAAGAATTGAGGTTGTCTCAATCCACGAACACATAATACAAAAGAATCAAGCAATTAACAAACAAGAAGATTGAATGTAAAAAAAACTCTTATATTACAAAGTATGAAAATATCTCGTCGCTTGAGAATCCTGAATTGTTAATTACAATCTTTGCAAAAGAGAATAACGAATGAAAACTAGAAGAATAAACTAGGTCTGAACGGAATGAGTCTACTAATATCTAGCTAACATATTTATGCTAAAAAACTATCCTAAACAGGTGAGGCTCCGCTAGGTCAGCGCTCGCTGGTCGACCAGCGGCCGCTGCATCTTCCGAAGGATTTCGCGTCTGTACTCCCAGCGGTTGCTGGGGGTTTCAAATCTTTGTTAAATCTTCCCATCATCGAGTTTTGCTCCATTCTGCTCACCAACCTCTCCAAACACCTACAGAATACGAGAAATTGATAGATTTTCTGCCTTTTGACTCAACATGATAAAACAAACTAAATATTCACAAAATACGATATAAATATACACAAAACTCGACTACACACTACCCGAACACGACTAATTGGACCCGTGTTTACACACACGTCACCTAGCACGATAGCTGTAATGATGAATTTTTGGATGAAGAGACACGCGTACAGGTTGCACATTGTTTCACCATGACATTGGTTGCGAGTCTGAAGATGAATGGCACTGTTTGATCTCTGGCTTGTTGCACACGATGGCCAGCAATATTCGAGCCACGGAGGTGACGGACAAGTCCATGTATGTTTTAAGAAACAGGAAATTTATTTACAAGGGTGTTGATGAAGGTTGTTTAACTGGAACAGCACTGTGCTCTTCTCCAATTTGGGAATGTGTTTGCATCTGGTTCGAGCAGCGGGATTGTGAATATCTACGACAGAGATGACGGCTAGATGGATTTTATGAAATTCAATCACAATGCTCAGATATTAGCGATCTGTTCAAGCTCCCAGAGAAGTAGTTTGAAGCTGGTACACGTTCCAACCTATACAATGTACTCTAGCTCGCCTCCAAGAAACAAATCCCTGCCGAAACCCAACTGCATTGATTTCAGTCCGAGCCGCGGTTTTATGGCTGTCAGAAATGCTGCTGGGAAAGTGTTGATGTACAGGCTGCATCACTATGACCGCGCGTAGAACATTTCAATCTCATGCAGACAGGCGCGTGATCGATACATATTCATAAAGAAGAGGTTTTTATTACAAAGCCATGCTTCTTCAAAATTTTCTGTTCACGGTTTCAATCTGTTTTCCTGGTTTGTATTATGTTTAGTACTTTGTAACATTTAGTTGAAACATTCTATATACCATCGTTATGAGTTCTTCAAAATATTAAACCAGTCGCAAATCCTCGGAATTTCTCATGTTAGTTACTTTCGGGGAATATAGGAGCACAACCATGCACTAGTTTACAATGTATTATTCCCCTATTTGTTCCTTCTATAGAGCTAAGCAACATTATGCATTAAATGGTGAAACTTGCAACTGATGCTTTTTACAGTACAGCTATATCACATATCAAGTAAAACTAAATGCCATCCTGCTAGATGATGATCTGCTAAATATCCGGATACGATTTCTCGTATAGAGCTGCTTCGCGAAAAGTTAATCATTCTAGGTCTAACTCTTCATATTTCGCATCCCAGATAGAAGTTACTGCATGATCATGTAGTCTCAGCTCTGAAGTACTCAAGTTCAGGTTCATGTTCCCTGGATTCATTTTCTGACCATCAAAAGCAGCATCAATCGTGAACTCCTCGACTCTGCTTTGCCAGTAACTTGAATAGTCTGCTCCCTGTTCGGTTCCGGATCTCTCACCTCCCTCTGAATGGTCTTGAACGAGTAGATCAGTTTTTGCCAGCTCCATATTAGCCCATTCCACCACACTCAGCCCGTCCAAAGCACCATCATCATGTCCAGTTGTTGCACTAATATTCGGATCAAGACTAGGAGAAGGGAGGGTATAGTGATTGGAGTCTGAAGAATCATAGTCACCTACATTGTCTTCACTATCTCGGTTCGTGTTCTTGTCCTTGTAGCCAAAATCACTGTCACTCCGGAGTTTCTTGATTTTTTCTGCTGCAGTCTGATCTCTATCAAAGACGTACTTCCTTTTTTCTGCAACAATCAGATTACCGGTGTCAATTCCCTCCCCTGATGAGGAGATTTTGAGGCAATCCCTGGTTAGCTGACAGAGAGATTCTTCCTGATTAATCACTCTAGACCAGCTAGGACTTTCCTTGGCCGACATCTTATCTTGCAAGCACTTGGATTGCATCACAAGCCTTCTCATTCTATCAAAATTAGGAGGCATATGCTTGATCACTCCAGCCAAGACATTAATCTTCCAAGCCCTTTTAAGATCGTGAGGCTTCTTGTATGGAGGCGGACCATGTTTTTCGGCTCGACCTTGCTCGCCCCACCAGACCTCCTTCCCGGTAGGCCACCAAGGAGGGGCTAATCCCCTCTCTAGTGGGAACCTCCTCTGAGGAGGTGCGCAGTGTTGAGAGCAGAAAGGAGAGACCCTAAAGTTTTGTCTTGCAAGTCCTGAAGAAGGTGCATGTAAGAAGCAACAGGGTCCAACTCGCCGCCTTGTTCCAACATCGGCAAGTACTCGGATATCGCGAGAGGCGCACCTTGATCGAACCGGACATTCTCCTTCCACCATTGGCGCAAGCTATCGGACGAGCCAGTAACAGGCTTACCCTTTTCGGGAACGATTCCGTAGACGAAACCTTGCACATTGCAGACATCCGTTATCTTTACCATGTACTTGAGGATGGAATCCTGAGCCCTGGACATCTTCTTTCTGCAAGACGCATCGTGTTTCCCTTCTGCGATCTCCTCGAGCTCCTCCACGTCTCTTCGCTTCTCCTTGAGCTTCTTCATGCGAACTCAATCCTTCCACATACGCGTCTTGAGCTCGTCGTACCTGATCTCCTCTCCTTCGTCGTCCTCGTCGACTGCTTCTCCCTCTCCTTGCACCGTGGAAGCGCTTGCACAATGTAGATCTTCTTGAATCTCCACCATCTTTAATTCCTTGTCGTTCCACGTAGAACAGAGGATAATAGACCAAAAACAAAGTGGCTGTCAAGTCTGGCGTAGTTTTATAAACAGGGAAGCCTAAGTAAGTTGAGAGCGGTCATGTCTAGTTTCCCAGGCATTTTTTACTAACGTAAGGTGGATTTCTACCGGGTCATGTCTCGTTTTTAGTGGTCGATACGTCAATTCTCACCTTTTATAAAACGGAAAATGTTTGTATGGGATGAAAACAAAACTCATTACTGTTTAGAACCTCGGATGAAACTCAATACTGTCTCAACAAAAAAATTGAGCTAAGTTGATGGCTATATATAGTGGAAAATGGATGAAAAAAGGCCGTGAGGAGGCTTGGAGACGGCCAAGGGAGCAAGTTACGAGAATGTGGGTGACGTCTTGTACTTTAGCTGGGGAGCACGGAAGTGGAGAGCGAACGCTTAAAATCAATTTTTTTTTTACTAATTAGTATTTGAATATTTACTAATCCAACTAATCCAAATTTGTAATAAGTTGATTATGTCAATATTTTAGCAATATTTTAAATTGTATGAAATAAAAAATTGGATTGTGTTTTTCAATATTGATATTTTGATTATGTCAATATTAACATTTTTTGAGAATTAAAGACTTCAATCATTCAAAAGCCATCCGGCATCTACAAGGAGTGGAAAATAATGGATAAAGTTTAGCCCTTTCGCTATGGTACTACCCATTCAGATAGATGGGAACAATAAACCATATTTCGCGAAAATCTAATCCAAACAAAGGAGTAATTTTCCATGTGTGTCCCTGTAAAAAGCATAGAGCTAGAAGTTCTAAATGGAAAAATAACACAGAACAGCAGCACCACACACCAAACAAACCTAAAGCACACAGCAAATAAAAGCAAAAAACAGCAACCTAAAGCACACAGCAAAAGCAATTAAAAAATAAGATGGCTGGAGACGACAGGAGACGACAGGAGACGACGGGGAACGAGCAGTGGACTGGCAGTGACGGCGGATTATGGTTGACGACAGGAGGACACGGGAAGGCGGGCAAAGACAGCAACGACGAGAGACAAGCAGTGACGAGAAGACGGACAGGCGACGGCATGCGACGACAGGCGACAAAAGGCAAAGGGCAACGACGGGAGGACGGACCACCAGGGAGAAAACTCTCACGAGGAGAGAGAGAGAATCTCACAGAGGAGAGAAAGAGACTCTCACAGAGGAGAGAAAATAACTCTACTTCGGGAGAAAATTTTGGTAGGAATAGAGCAAGGATGAAAGAGATGAAGGGCGAGGGAAGGAGGAAGAAAGGGGCCAAGGGTGGAGGAAAGGGGGTGAAGGAAGAGAAGGGCGCGGCGGGTGGAGAAAATTTTAGGTTGTCGACTCTCATTGGGCCTCGAATCTTGATCTACTTTCAATCAAGAGGCGTGAAGTAGAGAATTGGAAGAAATTGTATTGATTGAGTTTATGTCAATATTAACAAAGTCTGTATGTCAATATTAAAATTACAAATTAAAAAAAATTACACGAAAAATACACAATACAACATATTATTGTCAATTTATAAAATATGTCAATATGACATATAAAATATGTTAATGATGAAAAAAATATATAAATATTATCCATCATTTTATGGATAATTTTTTAACCTAAAAAATTTACTAACAAAGTTTACATATTTCAATATCTCAATGTTAACATACAAAATATGTTAATATGGGTTGAGGTCCTACGAGGTACTCACTACTCGGATATATACAAAATATGTTAATATTGAAAAATATAATATATTAAATCCACTTTTCATTCTGTGCTATTTAAAATTCGATTTGACTCTCGACTCAATCCATACCCTAAGAAACATATGCATGTAGAACGCTTCGGGAATTGATACAACTATGTAAGATATGGATCGGAAAAACAATATATATTACGTGATTCAAAAATGTTAACAGATTGGTAGAGATTTATCTCATCTTCACTGTGATATTTTTATGACAAAAATATTCTTATAATTCATAATTCTTACAAATTATTATAAATTTTAAAATATTATAAAGCCAAGGTAAATTTGTGTCAACTCGTCGGTCATTTCTAAATCAAGGTTAACCAAAGTAAACCTCTTATTTTCTTTCAGATCACAAGATATTAATGTGCAAATACATCAAAGAACATCGGTATGGAGTGAACTTAAAACCAGTGACATAGGCATTCATTTACTAATAGAACATGCCAAGTACATCGAAAGGCTGCCGAAATTAGAAAACGGAATCGTTTTCATTGCCTCACAAGATTCATGCATCCCCTGACTCTCCGGCGCACCAGATGGCAAAATTATCGATTTGTTGTACGTCACCACAACGCAAATTCCTGCAAAAAAAAAAATTGTTTAGATAATTCTACAAACCTCCGGCGTACACGAAATGTACACTCTCTCGTGCTGCGTCGACACGAAACAATTCCTATTTGAAAATTGTACATAAGCAATAAACAAAACCAACAAATCAAGTATACGTCCTAGTAAATATCAAAAATAAAAATAAAAACAAAAGTCGCAATCAACCCGATTATCCTGCTGCAAAATGAAAAAGTTCCAATCCATTATTAATGGGCCACAATTAAGCCCAAAAAAGGAACGATGAAAGAACGATATACCGGCCCTAATGAAAATTAGAGCCCCACAATTTTTTTCAGAGTGGCGCAACAGCTCTTTTAATTGCATTTTTTGTTCGTAAAAATAAATTAAGAAAATCGAAATTCATTACACTAAGACCAACTTCAATTAGCACTTTGGCAATTATAATTGGAATGTTGGAAAAAGCTTTCATCTGAAGCAATAGGTTGAAAATCTTGTTACAATATATTGAGTTCATAAAAATACCTCAATACGATACACATATATCAAGTAGGTTTTTAGAAGGAGCTATTTAGTTCACTTTATCATTTTCCTTGGAATATTTTAGCTCCTTGTTTTTTGCCTTATGCAATAAAGGAGACGTCCTGCTTTTTGACTCATTTGATTATGAAGAATAAATTAATATTAAACAGACGCACCTTTTGTTTTAAAGGAAACATTCCAGGTCAAAAGCACATCTTTCCGGGCAAAGGTTCTAATCCGTTCTCGCTAAGGAGCTTAATTAGAACATTTTAGCAATTGAGAAGCAAGCACATTCCTACCTTGTACCTTGGGGAAATAAACCTACATGTGAAAGTTTTTTTTTTCTGAGAAAGTATATATTTTTCGTTGAATTTTTTTTTTAAAGTAGAATTTTATCACTCCGTTAGATAATACATAATCAGAGATCCGATTAGTTGCTTAAGGTGGCAATTAAAACACCATCGCTTAGTGAAAGTCTACCCAAACCTCAATGATTGGGTGATATTTTAGAAAGTAGTAAAAAACATTCGCTGTTCTTTTATATTCTTGAAAACTTTGATGTAAAAAGATTGTAAATCAATTTATTGGACTAGGTGTTTAACATTCAAGAGAGCATCGTTAGATAATTTGTTGGTAAAAGTAATTAATTATGATTATGGATTTCCGCAAGGAGCAAATCAATTGAAACATAAAAGTAAATAAACAGAGGTTGGTTTTTGGAAAGAAACATAGAGCTTGAAGTTGCCAAGAAAAATAATAACATAAAATTTATTATGTTTTGCAAAATTGGAGATTTTTTTTTTTTTGAAGACTCTAAAGTGAGATTACTGAGCAACTTTACGAAATACCCGGGAGCCAAGGAGCCGTTAGAATAGAACAGATTAGGGAGCGGAGGCCGAGAAACCTAATTCGGAGGTCAATAATGTCATTCTGCGACATCCCCGAGAACAACTCCAGCTACAATGTAGGAATAACTTCATTTTTTGAGGAAAGGAATAACTTCATTTCAGTACCACGAGTTTGAGAAATAGATTGGGCGGGATAAGAATTTATTCCTCATATGGGACAAACATCTCGAACATCAATTTGAATTTATTTGAAAAAAATAAGATATTAAAGCTATTTTTGAATTTTACCCAAATTTAAAAATTCAGGCATTTAATATTTTTCTTTTTTTAACATAATAATCATTAATTATCTTTTTTTAACCAAGAACACTTCTCATTTTTTAGCATAATAATCATTATTTACCCTTTTCTAAAGGCATTCAATACCTTCTTTTTTTTAGCATCATTATTATTAATTATCTTTTTTAAAAAATTTAAAATCTAAACCCTTCATATCGCTGGGGTGACTTTAAAAGATACCGGTTTTCGATATACATGATACTAGTTTATCTTGTACACAACACGGGGTTTTATATACGTGATACTAGTTTGATATATGTGAGATACTGGTTTAGCATACATGAGATATTAGTTTGGCATGTATGACTTACTAGTGTTCTTATATGTGTGATACTGATTTGGCATATACGATATACTGGTTTGACTCATACAACATACTGGTTTGTTGTTTTGTGAGATATTAGTTTGACATACATGACATACTGGTTTGACTCATAATGACATATTAGTTTGGCTAATATGACATACTAGTTGGGCTCATACAACAAACCAGCAAGTCCAAAAAAATAGTAACATCGAACAACAAACTAGATAGTCTGAACAAAAAACTAACAAGTCTGAAAAAAAACTAGTAACAACGAACAACAAACCAGCAAGTCCGAATAAAAAATGAGTAATATCGAACAAAAAACTAACAAGTTCGAAGTAATATCGAACAAAAAACCAGCAAGTCCGAACAAAAAATCAGCAAGTCCGAACAAAAAACCAATAAGTCTGGAAAAAACCAATAGTATTGAATAAAAAACCAGTAACATTGGACTTCAGTAACCGTGTTAGTCGGTCATCGGGTCAAAATCCAGGGTCGCCGAGGTCATTGGATTTGAAATCAGGGGTGGTAGGACGTCATTATCCGAGATCGTTGGGTCGTTAGAGTGGAAATTCGGGTTGGTCGGGGTCGTTGGGATCAAAATTAGGAGTGGTCGACCGTCGGGGTTTGGCGGAGGACGTTCTACGGGTGTCAGTAAATAGATGCTAGTCGTAGTAAATGATCGTTGGGTGCCGATTGTCCTTGTTGGATTTCAAAAGAAAGAAACATAAAAATTAGGTTTAGTGAAAATAACTAATGACGGCTAGGAATTAGAGTTTCGTGATTAAATTAGGTTTATGTAAAATTAATTACTAGGAAAGAGAAACCAATTAATTCAAAATAAGGTAGTTATAGAAATTAATTGGAGAGAAACAGATTAATATATTAATTTTACAAAATCGCCCTTTTGTGTCTATTCTCTTTTTTTAGTTTTCATATGGGGACTAAATTCTTGTCCCCAAGCAATCTGCTCCCCTAAGTTTGATAGTTTGAGACATAATTTTGTGGTTCAAATTTTTATTATTTATGGAAAATGAAAAAAAATTGTTTTGAAAGAAAAAAAATAAAAAATATCTAAAGGTTTGATTTTTATGACCATTTGTCTCAAATTCACCCAAAAAATTCAAAATGTCGATGTAGTTCAATGTAGTTTCAAATGACTTACCATCAACTTTTCAGATCTCAATTCGTCATTTTGAACCTACTTGACATCCTTCGAATGAAATTATTTCTTGCAAATAATAAAGGGAAAAGTACAAAATAAGTCCTGTGGTTTCGCGCTTTTTGACATATGATCATGTACTTCAAAAACGACTAAAAAAGTCCTGACGTTAGCTTCGGAGTATCATTTTTAGTCCTCCGAATCTAAATTCGTCCCGAACCTATGAAAAATTACTTTTTCGTCCCTTTTTTTTACATTTTAGTTCCAAATTCCAAATTTTTTTTCAATTATATTTATTATATCAAAGTAGTATTAAGTTTGGGGTCCATTACTTCCGAATTTCACCAATTGCTCAACATCAAAGTCATAGATCTAGGTCTCACAGATCCTTTCGTTTTAGAATCGCTCAATTCGGAGTAGGTATGCGAAAGTTATGATTTTTCTACCAAAATGCGACGAACTAAGCCTATCAATCGCAACTCTCTCGAAACTCACCCAAAAACCCAGAAACGCTAATTCAAACCACAAAACACATAATAACAAAGTCGTACGCAATCGTGTCGCAGACAAACACGATTTGGAATCATCCAAATCGGGGTCCACACGAAAAAGTTACACTTATTCTCCCAAAGGACTACGAATTCAACCAAACGGTTTTAAAACCAATCGACACAAACACAACCAACGGTCTGCGCAAGGGAGAATACTTTTGGGTGAGCTTCGGGAGAGTTACGATTGATAGGCTTTGTCCATTGCATTTTGGTAGAAAAATCATAACTTTTGCATACATACTCCGAATCGAGCAATTCCAAAACGAGAGGATCCGTGAGACCTAGATCTACGACTTTGATGTTGAGCGTTTGGTGAAATTCGAAAGTAGTGGACCCCAAACTTAATACTACTTTGATATAATAAATATAATTGAAAATAAATTTGGGATTTGGAACTAAAATGTAAAAAAAATGGGATGAAAAAGTAATTTTCCATAGGTTGTCAGTTTCGTCATCCTTTGGTCCCTCTCGCTTGCGTTTCCCAGGTCCAGGAAGCTACGGTTTCGTAGATTTTTTGATTTCTGGGATAATTTGAAACCCTTCGATTCTCAAGAAGAAAGGCTGCTTGGTGAATAATTGAATTGGAGAGAGGAGGAGTTTTCCCAGGAAGAAAGGCTGATTTTTTTGGGTTAAAAATGTGTTTATTTTTTTTAAAGAAAGGGGATTTTGGTCATCTCAGGTGGTGTTTGGCCAGAGAAATTGCCGGATTCCGGCAATAGGGGCTAAAATATACCTTTTTCGCAAATTTGAAGGGTCGAATGATAATAAAAAATAATACGAGGGCTAAAACATGAATTTCCGCAAACCCGAGGGACCTAAGAGTAATTTTCCCAAGAAAAAAATAATTGAGATGAAAGATTCAATTGGCTGGGTCTGTCTACCATTTGTTCTTGGAATGCTTGACGACTATTAATATCCTTATGCACGTGAGTTGTTCTTTCGGTTCGCCCAACCCGACCTTGTTGGTTGAAGTTTTCAATAGGGAGGTCATCGGCATCTAATAACAAATGAGAGTCGACCCATTTTCCATGCTCTGACTTGGGAAGCGCAAAAATGTCCTTTTGCCTCTTCCTCCGTCCTCAGCTCCTTTCTCCTTTCTCCCATCTTTCCTTTTCTTCCACCTAATCTTCGACTTCGTCTGGCCTTTCTCCAGCCTTGTCTGGCATCTCCGGCTCTGTCCGGCTTCCTTCTCCTCCTTCTCCAGCTTCCTACATGCGCCATCTCTTCCCCCTTTTCCCTTCCATTTCCGGTCCCATCCTTCCCGCCCCGTGCTCCTCCAGCTTCCCCTCCTCCTCACCTCCCCCTCACCTCCTCACATCCTCTCCTCCTTACCTCCTCCAGCTTCCCCTCCTCCTCACCTCCCCCTCACCTCCTCGCATCCCCTTCTCCTCATCCCCTTCAGCTCCCCCTGCTTCCTTTCCCCGATCGTCAGTGCACCCTCCCAGCTGACACTCTTCCCCTCTCCCCTCATCACCCTCCCAGTTGTGCCATCCAGTCCTCGTAGTTCCAAGCCGCCATCCAGCCCCCGTCCAGTCCTGCCCTATCTCGTCTCTGCAACGCCGCCCTCCTCAGCCTTGTCTCGCCTCTGCAGCGCCGCCCTACTTAGCCTAATCTCGCCGTTTAGTCCAGCCCAACACTGCCTCGTCGTCAACATCCTACCTCAGCATCACCGTCCAGCCCGCCTTCTCTGTTCGCTCCTACATTGTCCAGCCTCTCCGTCCATGCCATCGGCGCCGTCCTTGGCGTCCTCGCCTGTCCAGCATCTCGGTATTCCCTCTCCTCTCTGTAGGTTTCTTTTTCCAGGAGCTCTTCCACCGGCGTGTCACCGGCTGCTTGCTTGTGACCTATTAGTGCTTCCTGCCGACCAATATGCTATTTGGGGATGTGTCGGCTGTGGTTTCGGAGGTTTGGGCATCTGTGGAGGCCTACATAGATCCCGAGTTTCGGTGGGAGGTCGGTTTCCACCTCAGCATCGGCTTGTTTGATTGTTGGGCCCGCTTACTTGCTGGGTCCTTTAGCTTGTTGGGCTGGTTTTGGATTATGCTTGTTGGGCCTTTGGTTTTCCTTGTTGGGCCTGCTTTGGGTTTGTTTGTTGCTTTATTAGTCTGTGGTGTCTCTTTTTCCGGACCTCGTCTGTTTGATGGCTTTGTCAGATTTTTATTTTGCTTTTGTTGTTTGTTTCTGTTTTCGCCTGTTCTGTTTTCCTTTCGGATTTTGTTGCTTGTCCATTGGGTGTGGGAGGAGAACCTTGTCTCGGTCGATTTGCGTCGACCTTGGCTCTCTGCTGAGTGTATCTCGTATACACTCAGTTGCCCTCTCGACTTTGTCTTGAGGTTTTTAAACCGAACTTCGTTTCGGCAGACTCTGCCTCGATCGATGGTTTTATTACCTTTTCGATCGCCCTTCCTCCCCGTCATTTGTCTCCTTGCACCCGTTGGATCAGTTTCAATTTCTGTTTGACTTTCTTGCTTTGCTCTTGCAATCTTTTTGCTTCGCTTTATAACCTTTGTTATAATATAGTTTGTGTGTTTCACCCCTCAAAAAAAAATTTCAATAGGGATATCTTTGTCTTAGCAGACAATCAAAAAGTTCCGTAGTTATCCTGTTTTGTGGGGTGTTTGGAAAATTCGGAATTGGTTATCTTTGGAGATGAGACAGACAAATATTTCACGGGAGACCTCGTATTTTGGAAATAACTACTTGCTTGTTAATGACAACACTTGAACCCCAACAACATCAAGTAGGTTCAAAATGACGAATTGAGATCAATATCGATGTAGTTCAATATGCTCCCTCTTCGTCCGGACCTCCTCGATGGTAAGCTCCAGAAGAGGGTTGGTATAAGATCAATATCGATGCTGGTTTTTCTCTCTCTAATACTGGCCAGATTAGTGCTTTAGATTACCAAATCTAACCTTAATGTAAGTCACGGAATTATTTCTAGGTTACTTTGTTCTTATTTGGTAAAATTCCAAAATGTTAATTTGTATTGTCGTGTAAAAACACCCATCCAATAATATGAATGAGATCAAATATTTTATCATGTGTGGATCAAATCATTGGGGCGCTACACTTCCGTTCCAATACCCTCTGGAGTTTGCCATTGTCCATAATGTCTTTGGTGCTAGCAAAATCATTAAAATTTTGCAGGCTTGTAATTCCATCCTCTTCAATATTTTCCAAAAGCATTCTATGTAACCTATATACATGGTGAATATATGGATCATAAGCTCTTATAGCATTTAGTCATCCCTCATCTATAAAGTGTTCATTTTTTTTATGGATAAAAAATAGATGTTTTAACTCAATTGATTGTCATCTTACCGTTTGATACTTAGACATGCGTCAAGAAGAAATAATGCTTGGATGTTAAATGATAAAGAATGATTTTGTTTTTAAAAAAATTGATGTGTCTGTTTTTACGTTTAAAATTGATATACATTTAAAAATTTATGTGTCATTGTGTCTGCGTCTGAAAATTGATATATCATTTTGCTTATGCCTTTGAAAACTATTTGTTCCTTGATGTTGTTGTACCCCAACAACACTCAGATCAGTCTCCAAACCGAGGACTACAAAATTTTGTCCCGAGACCAATATTATGGTTCAAATTTGAAATTTCGATACCATTCTCCCACCGAATATTTTAATGCTAGATTACTTTTTTAATAATTGACACCAGATCATGAAGAGGTTTTGGCCTGAATCAACTGCTCATGCAATTTGGACCAGTTTAAACTTTTTCGTATAAAAAATATTTAAGCAGATTAATCTACACTACTAAATTCTATACGACATGATTTTATCCTCCCACCATAGATTGATAGTCGGTTCAGACTTTAAACACACCTATTAGACCACCCGCAATAGGGGTATCATATCCTCCGCGTGCCACGTGACAAGACATATTGGCATGGCGTTAGACCCCTCTGATGCAGGACGCACTCTGCGTGTCAGCGAGATACTGTGCACTCCCGCTTGGCGCGAGCTGAATAGTCCACGTGATTTTTTTAAATTCTTTTTTAGAAACTTTTTTGTAAATTTTTTAAAATTCTTTGTACTATTTTGCACTATTATGTAGAACAAAATTTTTTGAGGTTATCAATAATAATAATTTTTTGCACTCATAATATTTTAATTTTGTAGTTAATTATATAATTTGCAACTCATGTATTTATAATTCAAATTATTTATAAGTATTTTTGTATTTTGTAAATGATTATTTTTGTTAATTTAAAATTAATTTTAATTTTTTTTAATTTTTTTGAAACATTCTGGTTTAATACAGTTAGGTGTGTTAAAAAAAAGTAAAACTAACATATAACTATTATAAAAATACAGTAGTAGAGACATCCCAAATTGTGATGGAAAAAAAATTGAATGCAAATCAAAAACTGACTACAATGATCCGAATTGTTTTGAGTGGTGTTAAGTATGACCTTGTTCCAAACAAGTCCTACGAAGTACGAAACACCATCCACGTGACCCCATTTTCCTATTACTACTGTTGGTAGTCCTGTCAAATAGCCCATACCCCTCCCCCGGTGCGTGACCCACTGGATACCCATTGCAGGAGAAGGCAAAAAGTCTGTGTAAAGCGGAAGAACGCGCAGATTCCCTTTGGACACACACATTTACATTACACAGTCACCGGACACTTAATGCATGTATTTCCCTATTGCTGTCTTGGCCTTTAATGTCGTGGAATAATTCCAACAAAAAAAAAAGTACGTGGAATAAATGTAGTAACCTTAGATTATGCAACGGCGACAATATGTATTCCGACATCACGATATCGGCTATTTCAAATAAAAATTGAATATTTTTTTTAAAAAAAAATACAAAAAGTTCAAGCAATAATAATACTATTATTTTTTCAGATTTCATATACCACAATTTAATGTATGAATCTCTTAGAAATTTATAAACATGGTGCTACTGAACTACAAACTTTATAACTATTTATTACATTTATTTAACGTTGTTACTTATTTTTTATTCAAACTTCAAGAAATTTTGATTAACATAAATCAATTATATATAGAGCACATGAAACGAGGAAAGGCTGAACTTTAGGCCTCCGCCCTAGTCTCTATCTCGTTCATCTCGTCTTGTTGTCTCCTCCATGTGAACCATTTTTTTCTTGTTCTTCTCAGAGATTCTCCTTCCTCTCTCCCTGTCTTCTTTTTCTAGAGAGCTGAAGAGAGCATTAACGGCTTCGTTTTAATGATGCACCCACCAAGACCCCTTGTTTACTTTGATGCTTCTTAAGTCGCCATCTTTCTTGGACAAAGCAACCCTTAAGCCATTAGTACATTACTCTGCTTTTGTGCTTCTTCTCTCCTTTGCCCTTTTTTTCCTACATGCTTTTGGTAACTGTCTTGTTGGCTGGCCACCCTTAAATAAAGGGAGAAAAGTCTGAGAATTTCTATAACCCTTTTGAGCTTTTCTAAAGTGGGTCTCTTGGTTTGAACTTGGCCTTGTAGTTTGTTACAGGGATAGGGAAAATAATGGGTTCCACAAGCTCCAAAGCAGATAAAAATGACGTCTTGAGGCTATGCAAAGAGAGGAGGAGGTGCATGAAGCAGGCAATTGACTCAAGGTACAATCTTTCAGCTGCTCACGTCTCTTACAATGACTCCCTTAAGAACATAGGAATAGCCCTTCGTCGTTTCGCCGAGGCCGAGGTGTTAGTGGAGAATGATAAGACCCCATCACAGTTTTCGTATCCCTCGCCGTCGCCCTCGCACTTGGCCGAGGTTTCGGACTCGCCAGCGATGACTGGGAGCCCCATTTTGCCGCCCGGCCGGGTGGCGAACTTAAGTTATATGCAGGGTGGTGGTGGTGGCAATGCAGTGACCGTGCAGGTTGATTTGAACCAGGGTAGAAGTACTGGTTTTGTCGTGGACGGAGACGAGCCACTCTGTTTCTTTATGCCAATGCCGCCGCCGCCTCCTCCTCCTTCCCATTTTAGGTCTGATAGCTCGTGGGATTTCTTCGAACCGGGAGATGATTGCGAGAGTTTTAGGTTCATGGGACCTAACGAGGTGGATGTTGATTTCGAGGATGTTAAAGGATGGAATGAGATTAGGGGTCAAATAATTGACAATGTGATGGTTGTAAAGGCGGATTGCAATAATCCAGATGAGGAAAATCTACAATTGGGAATGGAGCAGACGGTCTGTGATATATCTAGTGCTAAACAAGAACATGATGAGCAAGTAACGCAAGGGGAAACCGCAGGGAATGTTGATTGTTTGGCTCTTAAACAGTCAGGTTCGACTAGGGAGAAGAAAGCATTGGCTTTGAGGGCTTTACCGGCTGAGAGAGAAGACCCTTCGGAGTTCATAACTCATAGAGCTAAGGATTTCGTTTCAAGTATAAAGGACATTGACCACCGTTTCTTTAGAGCCTCTGAAGCAGGAAGGGAACTTACGCGAATGCTTGAGGCGAACAATATCAGAATTGGCTATTCAGAGGCAATAGGTAAATGTCCATTTTCAAGGCCCTAAAAATACAGACAATGTTTGGTTAAGCAGATAGTCACTTTCAAGACATTATCTTTTATTGTCCATGACTAACTCTGAGCAAATACTTTTATTCTAGCACGGGGTTCTCCTGGCTCAGTGGTTCTATCGGCGTTTAGACTTGTTTGTTGCCGTGGACGGACAGCACTTGTTTCGAATGGTAAGTTTTACTTCTCCGGATAAACCTGTTAGTTGCACCTAGCTCTGGTTTTGGATGTTATTATCTTCACAAGGGAACTAGTGGATGAACCATTTGTTTGCTCGCCCTAATACAAGTTGTCTGATATCTCAACAGAGCCGACAGATCATAATACAAAGATCATAACATGGAAGAGGACAACATCTTTGCGGTCAACTTCATCGAGAACGCCCCTTGCCTCTGCAATAAAAGATGATGCTTCTGACAGTGGCAGTGATTTTTTCGAAGATTATTACATGATCGCAGGAAGTCATTCCTCTACACTTGACAGATTGTATGCTTGGGAAAGAAAACTCTTCAATGAAGTAAAGGTACATCGGTTATTCTAAATTTTGGTCTTATTTCATTATATCTGTTTTAGAAATATCAATGCTGGAACTACCAATACTGACAATAAAGATTTTAAATATTCAATTTCAGGATTTGATTTGTGTATTTCTTGAGATGATGTCTCAATATGTATGTTTCTGACAGTTAATTTTAATTTCCTTAGGCTGGTGAAGCTATCAGGAAAGAGTATGATCAAAGGTGTGCTCAGCTCAGACACCAATTTGCTAAAGATGTTAGTGCTCAAGTGATTGACAAAACCCGATCTGTAGTAAAGGATTTACACTCCCGAATAAGAGTGGCAATTCAGTCGGTTGACACAATATCGAAGCGGATCGAGAAGATGAGAGATGATGAATTACAGCCACAACTGGTGGAGCTAATTCAAGGGCAAGTACCCTGGATCATTTGTTATACTCAACTTTGTTTTATAATCTTTTTCTCCACATCGGAGCACTGATTACTTGTTCTTATACGCAGATTAATCAGAATGTGGAAGGCCATGCTCGAGTGCCACCATGCGCAGTACATAACAATATCATTAGCATATCATACAAGAAGCTCGACAGGAGCAGCTCGAGGCAGTTCTCGTAAGCTTATGCTGGCTCAGCTTCAGCAGGAGGTGGACTGCTTCGGGTTTAGCTTTGCAAATTGGGTCAATAGCCATGCTTTCTATGTGGAATCTTTAAACGGGTGGCTGCAGAACTGTATCCTGCTGCCACAAGAACGGTCCAAGCACAAGCGACCCTTTTCCCCTCGTCGAGTCCTTGCCCCGCCGATATTTGTGCTTTGTAAAGACTGGTCAGCTGGGATCAAAGCTTTGCCATCTGAGGAACTCGGTAATGCCATCAAAGCTTTCTCATCGGATCTTCAGCATCTTATGGAAGAAGCAGAACGTGTGCAAAATAAGGAGGCACCAGATGATGCAAACAACGACGAAGAAAATGATGGCAAGGGAGATGATAAGAATGATAAGGTCGACACAGACTTGTGTTTAGTACATGCTAGTTTAACCAAGGTTCTAGATAGGTTGCACAAATTCTCTGAGGCCTCCCTGAAAATGTACGAGGATATCAATCAGAGAACTGAAGCGGCTCGAGTAGCCTACTCAAATGGCAGGCCAACAAGGTATTAGAGGCTATAAAACTAATATTACAGAATCCTTAAAAGGGTTTTTGTGGTTTTGACAATGAAGATATACAGGTATGTGAAGTTAGCTGGTCGAAGAAAGATCTCCATGCATAAAAATTATTTCCTTTGGCTTTGCCTTCCATTCGCCGGTTATGTTCATTTTTTTTTGGTGAAAACGCCGGTTATGTTCATATTGCTTAAGAATTGCAACTACTCTTTTCTGACAAGGAGAGGTCTAATGAAAGAAAACATGTCTGTGTCATGACCCGGCGATTAGAATGTGGTGGAAAATTTTCACACTTCTATATTTAATATCTTGAGTTGGGAGGGGCATGTCTCATGTGTTCGACTCAAGATTAGTCATTGACCAGAGTCAAACCCAAAAGAACATGGGATGGTACATATTCATGAGTACATTCTCAACAAGCAAACCTGCCACAGATAGTATTTCTTTCATAATTATGGGAGTGGAAAAAACTGAACTGTTTCTAGAAACAATGAATTCAATATGATTCAATATGCAACCAAACCTGCTCAAAAGAGGACAGGGATAATAAGGGAGAAAGTTCCATCAATCCCAATGTTCAAGTTCGGTCTGGATTGCATGCCAACACTCACGACAAGATATGCGAGCGCTATGTTGAGTGGGAAGCTGATACGGTTGCCATGGAGATCTCTAACTAGAACCCCACGTGTTGAGTGTATTGAGAATAAGCCTCTGACTGCATGGCGATCGGTGCCCTTGTAGTCCCCTCTGGAAGGTCAAAAGCATCGACTAGCTCGCCTGCAATAGTCCTCACCTGGAAACTCAGGTAATCTGTTAGCTTGTGGATTGCCTGCACAAAATAAAAGTATGTCATCCAACACCGTAGTAAGCCACTGATACACATTCGAATTGTAGAACAGAATGTACCTTTGCCTTGTTTGGTGCAACATAGTCAACGTTTCGGTATGTTCCAATGTCATTCCAGATCCGGTCCAAGGCATAAAGGTCGCAAACAAGCTTTAATGCAGCCCTTGAACTTGGATCAGGGCAACTGATAAAATTAATCAGAAACAGTTGTGAGATTCCAAGCGTCAAATTCAATGCACTGGAAAAAATTATTCATGCAGAATTCAGACACGTACTTCTCCACGGCTTCAATAAACTTTGCAAGGATAACAGACTCAATGTGGGACTCGGCCAGTGTTAGAAGATGATTTAAGCATCTGTTCCAGGCTCCAAAGTCTCCTAATGTCTTGGAGTGCTTCTGAAGTCTGACAACAACACTTTGAAGCAATCGAGATGTCCGATACTGTTCCAAGAAGGATCATAGACGTTATAATCACACAGCAGCTGGTGAATCGAAGTCAAAAGATTATGATAGCACTGGGAAACTCACTCTGAAAGCATCCAGTTGGAATCGAGGATCTCGTAAATGTTCTCCGCCTTCCCAGCGTGCTGTTACCGGGTTCGGCTGTGACATGTATGTACTCATGGATTCTTTCAAATAGTTCCATGTGACCGAAAATGTCCCACCTTTGAATTTTTGCTTGTATTGTTTCAAGAGATCAATAGCTACCTGCATCGTCCAGTTCACATTCAAATTCGGGAACACCAGGCGAGATATCAGTGTTATTGAATAGTAAAAAAATCTACAATTTCCACTATTTTACCTATACCGGTTATATTGGTATCGCAGAAGTCAGCCATATTTTGAAAGATACCGGAAGTGTACATATCGTATTGGCTTTCGTAACGGTGATCCTCATTTCTGATACGCTATACCGGTATAGCACCGCTATACCAGATATTTAACAACACTGCAAGATATGATGGAGAACGAGGGAGAAAAGTGTAACAACCTGTTGCAGAAGCACGGTGTTGTCACCTTCAAACGTCTGGAAAATGTCGTGATCATTTCTCAAGGTCCCGAACCGATTGACTGCAGCATACCCGTGGCCTCCACAAGCTTCCCTGCAGATACTCAATGATTTTGCAGTATATGATGTCACATAAGCTTTCAGGCCAGCTGAAAGAGCATGGACATCGGCAACCAGTTGCTCGTCATGAGTCTTCTTCATCTCTGAATATTTCTCGACCAGATGCACAGAGGTAAAATGGAAAGCATATGTGGATGCTAGCATCGGCATTAGTTTTTGCTGCTGCGACTGATAATCAAGAATCGTAACTTCGGGCTGCTTGGGAGGTCCGAATTGCTGGCGCAGCAAAGAATACCGTATGGCAATCGTGCCAGCAAGCTTCAGAACAGCAACTGAAGAATGCGCGAGGCCCACTCTTCCACCTACAAGTTCCCCTAGTGTCGCAGCAAATCGTTTATTTATGGTTGGAAGGCTACTGGTGTACTTCCCTTCCCGTGACACATCTCCAAAACGGTTAAGAAGGTTATCACGAGGAATCCTCACGGAAGTAAACCTCAAAGCACCATTATCGACCCCATTCAAGCCAACTTTATGCCCACAGTCATGGATTTCAATTCCCGGGAGTGTCTCATGTGTCTGCAGATCTCTGATAGGAACAATGAAGGCATGGACCCCCATATCAGAGACCCCTTTTGCATCATGGGTAGGGAGCACCAGCCTGGCGAACACGGTGGCAAATTTTCCATGAACCGCGGCATTGCCAATCCACCATTTAATGGCACCGTCATTGGGCGTATCGATCACAAATTCATCTGTATGTGGATCAAATGTTGCAACTGTCTGCAGGCCTTGGACATTTGAACCTTGAACAAGCCAAAACAACAATAATCTTACAGATGCAAGAATTAACTCTGTTCTTCGACATCATATATCAGAGTTCTGATCTTTAACTGAGCTGAAGACCGGATCACGAGAAGTTGCAACGGAAAGGAAAGTACACGTTTACGAAGTTGTTACGCCAGCAAGTCACTTTGACTTAATAATCATCAAAGCAACAAAACGCTTAACTTGGGAAGAGCTTACCGTGGTGGAGCTCTGTCATAGCAAAGCAACCTGGATAATCCAAATTGTCAATCCCATCGAAGTATTTGTCCCAATGTTTTTTTGTTCCCAGATTCAGAACAGAACCTCCCCAGAGACTGCAAAAATTTATAGAAAACTATTGCTTTGACATGAAGGATTAAAACTTAAGCCAGATAATCGCATACAATACAAACGTTTCAGGAACTAACAACGTTTTTGTCAGAACCTAAACTCAATAACAAAACTTCACTACTCGATTCCTTTCGGCAGCAAACAGCAGGGCAATTCTCCATTCGAGAAAGAAAACGTCATCATCAACACCTCCACTCCATATCACCAATAACCAAAACCTCCAAACGTATCCAAATAACTAACCTAATTAACCACAGACTAAGAGACAAATACACACCAAGAACTATACGAATCATATCCAAAATCTTTAAGCAATAAGTTTGGTGGATTCCAATACTTATAAACCAGCACACCACTCCTGCACTAAGCAATGTGATATAATCAACACACCCGCTAACCTACCGGGCTGAAAATTGTACAGACTTTTTGATATGACCAACATGCGAGAAAAAAATTGTAATAACTAGGTGGATCTTTCAAACTTATAAACGGGTCCAACATAACAACTCTATTGACCCAATTAATCACCATCATCCCTTCCCAAATTCCCTCACCACAAAGACCAACCTACTCTAGAATAAAACAAACCCACACAAACAACCAAAAAGCCTCAATATTTACAAACTAGCACACACGTCTTGCACTAAGCAATGTGGTATTATCAACACGCCCCTTAAATCTGTCGGACCGAAGATTGTATGGACTTTTTGATTTGATCAATGTGTGAAAGAAACAATGACCAGGGGTCAACTGCTTTTACACCATACATAAATTTCTATATTCAACTTAAAATATTAACATAATTACTAAATAGATCATCCAAACTTATAAATATACTCAACCCACTTCGAAACAAAACAAACGCACATCAGAAAAAAGACATAAACAACCAAAAAGACTCAACCTTTAATCTCAATACCTGTACTGGACCCCCATCTTGATCCCAAGCGACATGTCGATGCTCCCCACGGCCTCGATGATGGCGAAATACTTAGAAGGGTCCTCCACCACGTACTTCAAAGGCCTGAGCTTGGCCTCCCCGACAAGCCCCATCATCTGCCGCCAACAGAGCTCCCGGTGGTCGTCCCTCGCGATCTCCACCGGCGTCAGCAGCTCCGGCCGCGACATGAAGTATTCCAACACCCTCTCTTGCACCTCCCTGTGCTTCCCCCTCATGTACGAAGTCAGCTCCTTCACGTCCACCGCCTCCACCCTCCTGCTGCTACACGCCACCAACCCCACCTGGGCAACTCCCTCCAGGTCGGCGCCGGCGAGGTGCGACGACAGCCGTTTGATCCTCTCCTCGACGATCTCCTGATCGGTCCTCTTCTCCATCCCCAAGTTTCGGAATAAGCAGATTGTCCTAAATCCCGAGAATTCAGACAGTTTTGAATTTTATGAAGCTTTTGTTTGTTCGTTTGATGGGGCTTTTTCTAAGTTGGGTGGGAGTAGCGTGTATGGTAAGAAAGGAGGTGATGAGGGCGGCAGTCATGGAGAGACACGTGGCGGATTGTTATTCGAATAATAATTAATAATTTGGTGCGCCTTCCGATGTGGATTGATTCGGAAAGGGAGGGTGAATTGGATATGGAACGGTAAAGATGGGTATTTTGCCATATCTGATTTCTGGGTTTTTAATGTATTTTAATGGTTAGTGATTTGGTGTTAGATCGTTTAAAAAATGGATCTTAATTCATAAATTGCAAACGAGCTAGTGGTTATTAAAATAACGTTCGTTATTGATCTGTTAAGGATAATGATTTTGTTCGACGGGATAACGGTGGAAAATAGACAAAAAGGGCGGAAGATTTGACGTTAGTCGAGGTCTGAAACCAATTATGGTATAAAAATTTAAAAACACGGTGGGAAATAGTAATGGGTGACGCCGGGACACGCATGGGATAACGATGTAAGAGCTAAAATATTTTATTCATTTTATTTCGGTGAATAATCAGATAACAATGAACTTGCATGTTGTGGATTGGAATTTTTTGTTCGGGTAAAACAATTAATAACATTCTCAACAATAGATTCAGTATGAAAATTATAAGAAAAGAAAAAATTATAATGTGGTCGATTTTGTGTTCATGTCGTGTGATTTTAATTTGGTAATTTAGTCTTTGTAGTTTGAAATTTTCGAGAGAATACGGTCTATCCCAAATGACTATGTTAAATTATCCACTTGGCGTGCCACCTAAGCTATGACGATGCCATTTTTTCGTGGCACGCTGACGTAGGCGCGCGAAAGCTTGAACGAATAGATCGGTTGAATTGGTGAACACGTAAAGATAATTCCTCTTAAACACAACTTCTGTTGTATTAGAAGAGTTTGTCCAAATTTGTTGATTTCCAATCTGTCTTAATCTGATCTCTATTACATAATCATGTTCCTTTAAATAAGGAAGTGAAAAAAAAATTAAAGATGCATTAAAATGCTAAACCTTTCAGAATTCCTTAAGTTACCAAATCTGAGTATAAATGGCATTTACTGGTACTTATTTGCACTAAATAACTACCTTATCAAATGAGAAAAGAGGTTACATTATAGTAGTAATGGCTGAGGATGAATTACTTATGCAAAATGGGGCACCAATGTGCATGAAAATGAACCCACACAATGGACCATAACCTTATATGAAAATGGACAATACTCCTTTCATACAATCGCCATGCATTCTTAAAATGTCGTTTGGCATCGTCCCCTCCTTGAAAACAAACTTGTCCCGAATTGATAATAATAAGGCTTCCTAGGGCCATCATCCGCATACATCCCTTGTACAGCAACACCAAGAAACCAATAGAAGCACTCGAATATCGTGTTTGTGTTTGGTTTCCAACAGAATAAATATTTGGAGTTCAAAACAATAGAACACACAATGACCAACACAGAATCTTTAACCCTCCTTTCAACAGATTTCTGATCGTTCTAAATAATAACCAAAGAAGAACCACGAACATAATCAAATCGATCAACTCTCAGAAAATCAATGTGCTCAATCTGAGTTTCATAGTACATAATGCCATCCTCATGTGCACAATTATCTATAGGCTTGTTAACAATAAGAATAGGTGAATCTGAATTCTGCCACAAAGCCGATGACCCATCAAATAATTCTTTCAGGTATAGCAATATTAAATCATCATTATTGAGACATTCAACGTCAAATAAATCTTAAGTGAAGTGACCAAACTCTTCCAAACTCAAAGTCTCAACAACATTCTAATTTTTAGACTTTGGATCAACGAATTTACTATCCAATCTCAAGCTTTCTTCAACCATATGAGTAATATCAAGTTTAGCATCACGACTATAGTAAGAATCCCTAAATCGATCCCACTTTTCACCAGCAAGATCAAGTACTTTACCAGCTTGCTTAGAAAACAATTCACCAATCAATAAATCTTTTCTTGTAATCCAACAAGAAATTTTCTTTTTACCTTATCACTGTCTTTTAGCTTGCAATCCACACCACCACTTGAAAAGATCAAATTGTAATTGGAATGTAGAAAATTGCAATTTAGCGAATTCAAAAAGTTTCTCATGGAGAAATATAAATCAACATCCATAAGCCAATTAATGAAATTTTGTTTCTCAATTCCTCTATCAAGAATAGGAATATCACACATGTTAGAAAAAATCAGTTCCTCCATATTGCAATTATACGTGCTCCTCACATCAGTTCCAACCATAAAGGACAAATCTGAGCTCTTCCAAAATAGCTGAAATCAGTTTGTAAGTTTTGCCTCCAAATTCCCGATTTTCATAATTGAAATCAAACTCTCAATTCGCCCAAACCACAACGAGAAATGATTTTTCCAAACCAAATTTAACCACCAAGGAATTAAATCCAGCACATGGTTCTTGGAATTCCACAAAGACCTTAAAACAAACTTCTTTCTTTTTGAACAAAAATCAAAACTTGAATCAAGTAGATCAAACCTGAAGTTGAAGAATGATTGAATCGGCACGGACCTCTGATACCACCTAATGTAGGGGCGTGAAAGCTTGAATGAATAAATTGGTTGAATTGTTGAAAACGTAAAGATAATTCCTCTTTAAACACAACTTCTGCTGTATTAGAAGAGTTTGTCCAAAATTTAAGACAACCAGCAAGGGTAGAAAACATAACGAGAATCCAACCGAATAGAATAATGAGATGCTCCCAAAGAAATTATGGCTAAAGCCTTTCGTCTCCTTGATTTCCAATATGTCTTAATCTGATCTATAGTACATAATCACGTTCCTTTAAATAAGGAAGTGAAAAAAACGAAACTACAGATGCATTAAAATGCTAAACCTTTCAGAATTCCTTAAATTATAGAATCTAAGTACAAATAGCATTTATTGCTACTTATTGATACTACATAACTACCTTATCAAATGAGAATAAAGGTTACATTGTAGTAGTAATGGCCGAGGTCAAATTACTTATGCAAAATGGGCCACTAGGATGCATGAAAATGAACCCACACAGATGGACCATAACCTTATACGAAAATGGACAATACTCCTATCATACAATTGTC
The DNA here is from genome assembly GCA_012979155.1 of Hypericum perforatum. Lineage (NCBI taxonomy): Eukaryota > Viridiplantae > Streptophyta > Magnoliopsida > Malpighiales > Hypericaceae > Hypericum > Hypericum perforatum. The sequence goes on along the minus strand of SOPF01026754.1, from coordinate 55,977 downwards.
ATGCATTCGTAAAACGTCCTACGACACACGCTGATTGGGTATGATGACGAATTTCCAATTTTATCATTTATACTTGACATTTTTATTTTTTATATAATTTTTTAGAAACTTCCTATTTAAATATACTAATAACTCTTCTTCTTCTTATTCCCCCCTCTCGACCATTCTTCCTCTTATTCCCCGGCTCTCTGTCTCTCTTTCTTGTAGTCGTTTAAAGTCTCAACAGACCTCCATTTCTTGGTCATCCTCAACAAAGGCAAGATAATTTCTTTGAACTTCTTGATCATTTCTTTCTTGCTTCATCCTCATTCTTCCCCATATTTCCTCAAGTAAACGCTAACATTATGGGTGATTTTTTTCGAAAACAGCCCTGACCTAGCTCAATGATTAGTAACGAGTATGCTTCCAACCTTGCAAAATCAATTCAGTCTAAAAAGAGTGGTCGTGAGTGTGGTTCTCCAGGGTTCCAGAAAAGGAAGACCTTATTTTGCGACTATGGAATTCGTTCAAGTATACAAATGGCAAAGACATATCGAAACTTTAGTCGATAATTTTATGGTTATGGATGGTATACGAGTTTGGTAAAAAAAATGTGCAAATTTTTTTCTATATTGTGATCCCTCTCCGTGCAAATGGGGGCTAAAGTTGTTGCCCAAATTAATGGCTGACTTGAGCTCCAAAAAGAACAACTAAGAAATGGAGGAAGAAGCTTGTGTCATGAAAATGCATTGAGCAATAGAAAAAAATTGCAAGAGACTTATCGAAGCATAAAAACAAGATGTCCAAAATGCACTAAACATCCAAATAGGCATCCAGCCTTAAACATCCAAAATAACGTTACAATATATCCTTAAACATCTACAAATTTCTTGATCTCTTCAAAACTTTCGCTTTCTTTTTTTTGTTGAGGTCCTGATAGATGAAACTTCAAATTGTTGACTCCCTAAAGTAGTTATCTTCTTCTCCTTTCTCTAAAAAAAGTGTCCACAAATATTAGTATTTATATAACCTAAAATTCCTCTTTAGTACTTATACAATCATGGTACCTGAGGCATTAGGGGTTGAAGCAGCTTTAGCTTTTTGCGATTCTGTAGCAACTATAATTCGAAGTCTCCTTTGCCATGGTGTTTTACTTATAATAGTCTCCCTCCCCACTACAGACAGTCTTTCGCTAGAAGTAGGGGTCCTCTCTCGTTAATCAATAAAACTTTTATTATGGAATTTTCAAGGATTGGGTCAATCTCTTACACTTAAAGTTCTCAGAATAAAGGTCCAGAATCACTATTTACAAATAGTCTTTCTTACGGAAAAACTCAACAATACCCGAATGAAATTGGACAGGCTTTATAGGAATTACAAATTTCCAAACTATTTTGTGTGGTGGACTTATGATGTTATGATGTTAGTATTGACAGTGTCTCTAATTCTAAGAACCTTAACAATGTTAATTGTTTTAATATCAAGAATTGCATCTCTAAGGTTATTTCTTTTGTGTATGATGAATTGAATTCCTAAGAAAAGATATTTTAGTCCAGATTCAATAATGTGATCAATAATAGTGCCTTTCTAGCTCTACTAGTGTGATCTTAACGTTGTCTTGTGCAACGAGGACAAAAATTAAGGTAAGCTCCTAATACTTGGTAGATAAAACGTTTACATGAATTCTTGTAGGATGGAGCCTTCCTGAACCTTGGTTTTAATGGTAATATTTTTAGATGGTCCAACCAGAGGTTTAATTCTACTAACATGCTTAAAAGATTAGATAAAACTCTTGGAAATTCAGATTGGAGAATCTATTTACTAAAGCCTAAGCCATATATAGTTCAACCTAGTTAGGATCTGGCCATACATTTCTTCTCTTAGATACTTAATTCTCCATAGTCTATGAGAGACCCTATATATTTGAAGAGTTTTGGACCAAAGGGAAGGGATGCAAAAATGTTATTGACTATTCCTAGGTCATTTCTGTCGTGGGGACTCCTTGCTATTTTCAAAAGTGAGATTAAAAGTTTTACTTTTAGTCTTTGTTGTTGGAGCAAGAATAGAAATGAGAGGAGAAAGTAAAGAATTAAGGAACTCACCTAGTTATTATCCTAAATTTAGACCTCTAATCATGCTCTTTAATGTATGGATCAATAGAAACTGATTTTAAAAGAACTCTTAGAAAGCAGAAAATGGATCAATAGAAATGGATCAATAACAAGGAAGAGATTTACTAGCATCAGAGGTCAAGAATTAAGTGGCTTAAATGAAGAGATAGAAATACCTCCTTTTCCACACCACTATCACTCTTAGAAGGTAGAAAAACTATATTGTCAAACTCTAGGACTTTAATGGTAATTGGACCGAGGAGACCCTTGGCTTTGAAGAATTTAGTTTCTAACAATTTTAGAATCTCACTAGCATCAGAGAAATAAGACCTACTTACTTTCGTAAATTTGCCTATAAAATTTATTCTAAGATTCTGGCTAATAGGTTTAAGCTTTTTACGGAATTCTTAATCACTACTGATTATGAAGTCTTTGTTAATAATAAGTGCTTACAAGATAATACTACCATTGCACATGAACCTTACATTGTCTTAAAATTGATTATAGGAAGAAGAATCTTTACATGGCCTTCAAACTTGATCAAAAGAAAGCTTTTGATCTTATGAATTACTTTTTCTAATAGAAAGTTATGGATAAACTTAACTTCCCTAGAAGATAGCTTGATGTTATCCCGGGTTGTGTCTATTTTATTTCTTATAGTATTTTATCTAATGGACAATCCCTTGACTGTCCCCATATATGTGCTACCTGTTTTCCTAGTGTCGTTGATCATAATGAATTTATATTTAATTTGTTTGGTTACTAATTTGCTAATCTTGTCTCCATTTTGTCTACTTTTGAATCTTTGGATTTTATTTGCCATGCCATATTTCTTTGTTGGTTAATTTGGAGCACTAGAAACAAGTTCTATCTTTGTAGTTGGACAGTTCTTTCCTAATGCTTGATGCCTCTTTGAGAAAGAACCATACTGCATCATAGAATGTTCTGGAGGTGGCTGCTATGAAGTTCAACTATAAAGCTTCCTGGATTGAGGCTATCTCGGACGTGGGAGTTGTAGTTGCTCAGGACTTACATAGCTATATCAAATATGGTCGTATAACCAAAATGATAGCTTCCTATCCCATTAAAGCTGTGCTCTTGGCAATTCACCTTGCTTTGGAACTCATCTCCAGCTCTTTTGCTCTCTCTAACATCATCATTGAAACTGATTGTTAGATTGTTTGGTGCTTTCTCTGTCATAAGAAACCTTTTATGTATTGGAAACTCATATTATTAGTTGTCAAGCTTTGTATTCTTAATAAAGATTTAATTTTTTTGACCTTATGTCACACATGTCATTCAAACAATAGATTAGCAATTTATTTGAGTAAGTAATGCCGTTTAAGTTTACTTCTAATTGATTACGTTGCCTCACACCCTGTCAACATTTCTGAATTTGTAATTGCTTTTTATTCTAAAAAAAAGTTCTACTTCAGTTCATGCAAATATAATTAAACAACAACTGGTTGGATTTCCGCGCCTCCTCCATATATTTCCAATAGGCATAACTTTAATTATAATAATGGGCCTTGAACCTCTCCCATTCAAATATAACGACTCTTTTAGTTAAAGGCATTATGTAGTCTTTAGCTATAATCTTGTAATTAATCTTCTTCAATATGTATATATAATCTGCTTGAAATCACTACTTAAATATGATTATTTGTTCTTCATAAATAATCTATGTAAGATCATTCCTACTTCGAATTCATCTTCTTCACTGTATTTGAATGCAAAAGAAAATGGCTGCAAGAGATGGCACCTATCAAATCCACACTATCTCTTTAGGATAAAATTATTTAAAGAAGATATTTAAAATGGATGGTAAAACGAGATTAAAAATTACTAGTGTATTTTTTGGCATATCCAGTTATTATCTATCGTGTTCCAAGGCGGTATTTACTACATTTAATGGGCGTGGCCGAATTGGGTTCGTCAATGAAGATTTCATTGCTCAAAAAATCCGATCTAGACTTCATAAAATGTAGCATGCATGATCACTTCATGGTTCCTAAACTACGTTGAAACCAAGCTGCACATCCTCTTCACCTTTTCTGGTTGTGCAAAGAGCTTTGGGACCTAAATCAATCAGAGAGATGTACTCTCAACCAAAGAATACCTATAGGATATTTGAATTGAAGAAAAATATTGTTGATCTTCATAGAGGTGACAAGCCATTCATGGAATATCTGTGAAATATCTCAACAAATTCAAATCCATGTGGGATGAACTAACCATGTTGAGGCCTAGAACATTCAACCCAATCATTCCAAAAGAGGGAGGAAGAAAAAAAAAATTCTAGCTTTTGATGGGGCTTGGGTCTGAATATGACTCTTAGCAAGCAAAATCTAAATGTTTAGAAATTCCTTCGTTTGAAAATGTTGTTTCTAGAATCCTGAATGAGGAGACATGAAGAAAAGTGATGATCTTCTATCAGAAGAGTGATTCTATAGAGAATAATGAATTTATGAGCAACATTGATACCTTTATTCAAGCAGCAAGGAAGTTTAACTCAAGAGAAGGATCAAACTCCCGAGGAAGGGGTAGTAGAGATCAAACATAATTTGTGATAATTGTAGAATAGATGGCCTATCTTCATGAGAAATGCTAGATTTTACACTCGCATCTTAAGTTGATGCATAAGGAGAAGAATCTTAGTTACTACTCACATGTCCTGGCTACTACAATCTCTTAAGCTCCTTCACACTTCTGAATTGAGAAAATTACTGAGAAGGTAACAATTAAAAGGGGGAGTTGAAGACAACTTCTCTATAGTTGAAACAACTCTGAGATCCTTAATGAAGGTAACCTTCATACTCCAACATTTGCTTATACATTAACTTAACATACTATACATGTAATTGACTTGACTAAATTAATCTTATTGAGCAATTATAAAAATATATACAGAGAGACTTAATTACATCCTACAATCACGAGTATGTACAGTTGGTAAGTGTATCTCTTGCTATAGATTAAGAAAGTAGTCATTGAAGGTGGTTGATTTTCAGTTGATCTTCTATTGAGTGCTCGATCATTAATTTTCTTAATTGCTTCTTCTAATTAATTACAAGAATATTCAATTAATCTTCTAATCAATTGTGAGATCTAATTGATCTTCGAATTGAATGCAATAATCGCCAATTGATACTATTCTCAATACTCTCCATCAAGTTGGAGAGTAGATGTTGTCCCAACTTGCCTAAATGATAATTGAATTACTGATTTCCAAGGGCTTTGGTGAAAATATTCACCATTTTTTCTTTTCTTGGAGTGTAGGATGTAGTGATGATGCCTTTTTGGACCTTATCTCAAATAAAGTGACAATAGATTTCTATAAACTTGGTTTCTTTGAGAAATTCCAAATTGGATAAAATTTATATAGTTGCTTTATTTTTGTAATGCAACTTCATGAGGAATAGTAATTTAATCTTCAATATTGTCAACAAGCTTCATGCTAAATGAGTTCATAGGAAATTGTTGTCACGCAATACTCTACTTCTGCACTAAATTAGGCCAGCACTCTTTGCTTTTTGGATTTATAGATTACAAGGTTTCTGTCTATGAAAAGACAATAGCCTATTATGGATTTACGATCATTATTTTATCCAACCAATTTCCATATACAAAAGCAAAAATTATTAAGTGCTTGTGATTTTGTAATAAGACACCTATACCCCGACAATTCTTAAGATAGTAAGATTTGATCCATAATTTTTAGGTGAATCTTTTATTTGAGTGCATGATTTGGCTAATCACACTCATAACTTAAGTTATATCAAGCTAGGTGATTGTCAAGTAAATTAATTTGCCAATAGTTATTTAAAATATTTAGATATCAGGAATAATTTTTTCTTCCATGTTAGAAATTTTCAAATTAGTTTCAATGTAAGTTTTAAAAGAAGCAGATCCTATATTCTTAGTGTCCTTAAACAGATCATGGGTGTATTTCTTTTGATTCAAGAAAAAACCCTTGGATGAGTATGCAAACTCAATACCTAAGAAGTATTTAACTTTTTCTAAATTTTTAATATCAAATCTTCTTTGTAATTTGGTTGCACGTTCTTATCAAGACATTTTATAAATGCTAATTATTTTTGTTTGATGTTCGTATACTTAATGTAGTTTTTAATAGGATACCCTTGAAAGATTTTAAAGGCTTTTAATTTACTACTTACTTTTTTAGGCTTGACAGATTTTCTAACAGGAGGATTAAGATTTAAAGACTTGCCTTAATTTGGTTAAGGTATCCTTGATTTTGATCTCTAGCTTGTTCAATAGTTTTGTAGATGCTATCATGGGTGAAGGCCTATAATTTTTTGTAGGTGCTGGTTGAAATTTCACACTTATAATTTTATGTAGGTGGTCTAAATTTTTTGTAGAATATTAATTTCTGCAATTTTCTGCAAAATCTTTAATTTTAGATTCTAAAGGAGCTGGTCTATAGTTCTCTAATGGCTTGCTTGTTCTTGAGCTCAAAGTTAATTTTTCATTAATAATTGATATTAAAATTGATATTGAACTTACTATTATTTCCTCAGATTTCTCTCCCTAAGCTACGACCTTTGATTTATCCTTAAAGTAAGACTATAAATTTGTCATCTCAAGTTTATCTTATTTACATGTATGGATATAAAAACAATCACACAACTTGCAAATACATAAAAGTGATCCAAATATTGTTTTTAGAGCAATATTTGTAAAGGTGCTCTTCATTATAAGTTTATGGTGGGAATCTAATTGATGACATAGCAGGCAGTAAGGACTCCATCACTCAAAGTGGTTATTCATGCTCAATTTTATATTTATAGGATCGGCTTTGGCCAGAGCTATGAAGCTTCCATTAATAAAGTAAATTATGCATTTGGATCACTTTGGACTAAGATAGGTAATTGGATATGTTGAAGAATATTGTGATGATCTCCAATCCTATATTATCTTTAATTTTGGAGATCTTCTTGAAGCTTGTATTCTCTAAAATATTAGGTACAATCATAGAAGTATCATTTTGGCTGGAGCTATAGTTTTCTACCATTGGCAAATGAATTGAGTATTTCATTTTGAATTGGTTAATCATATCTGCTTTGAGAATATGGAAATAGAGAAAATTAAATAAAATTCACTGGGCTAAATTAATCTTATTGAGTAACTAAAAGAATATATACACACAAAAACTTAATTACATCTTACAATCACAAGTATTTATAGTTGGTAAGTGTATTTTTTGGTGCAAATTAAGTAAATAGTTGTTGAAGGTAATTAATCTTTAATTGATCTTCTATTAAGTGTTGGATCATTAATGTCATGTGCAATTGATAAGTGTATCTCTTGGTGCAAATTAAGAATATAGTTGTTGCAGGTGATCACTATTTAACTGGTCTTATATTGAGTGACAAGTTATTAATTTCATTCATTGCTTCTTCCCATTGATTTGAGAAATCTCTAATTGATCTTCTAATCAATTATGGCATCTAATTGATCTTCTAATTAAATGAAATAATCCTTAATCAATATCGTTCTCAATAGTGCAAGGCATTGGAGAAGCTAATATGATAGTTTCATCAATTCTAAGAATATGAGTTAGTGTAATATGGGTATGATCCTGATATGGAATAATCTTCATAAGTATTAGAGAAGAGTTGAGGAAATCATTCAACTTGATGTCATAATCATAATGGGTGATGTCTAATGATGACTATGTCCATAAAAATGGGTGATAAAGGTGAGCAGCTAGGGAACCAAGAGTATGGCTTGAGGAGAAAGATATTTTTACCTTTTTCTTAGCTGAAGAGACTAGGTCTTTGCTCTTATTTTCAATTTCATCATCGGATTCACTTTCATTGTCAAGCCAGGAACCATGTGAAGAAGATTCTAAAATACCACAACTAAGAGAGTTAATAGGTGTAACAAGCTTAACAAAAGATAAGAAGACTTACCATCTTCTAAGAAGTTAGCATCATCCAGTGTTGGAGTGCTTAGTCACATATTTGTCTTCATCTTCTTGAAACAAGATTGTGGGAGCTAATTTTGAAGCTTTGAGCTCACCTAAGCATGATCTTTTTTGGGAGGAGTCTTATATCTATCAGTCAAGGTAAAAAAATTTATTAATGCTTTACTTTGAAGTTCCTAATATTCTAGGTAGTTTTGCCAATAAGAGAAGGCAAGGGTGTTACTCGGGCTGAAAGAGATATTCTCTCTTTAGGTTTGGGTAAGGAGGAAGTTGCTTGTATTGAAGGATGCTTCCACATCCTTACATTAAATACATTTCATCATCCTTAAGGCTTTGTACTTGTGAAGAACTATATTGCTAAGAACAAAATGTCATGAATAAAGCATACCTGCTTGGCTGCAAAATGAGGGTCGTATGCTTCAACAAGCATCTTTCCTTTGGTTAACCCAATAATAAGGTCTCTGAATGTAAGCACGCTAGCCCATGCATCATAAGAGAAGGCTAGGTTATCGTGTTTGAGATACAGAGGGCAATAGTTAGGATGGAAAGGTATCTCATTAGCTATATTTGCTACATCAAAATAAGAGAAGTATATGTATAGATTAGTGTCATAGATAGAGTTTTTCTCCGCTAGTTTGTCATATGATTTTAATTTATTTTAAGCCTGTGTTAGACTTTCACCAACACTCTTTAACTATACTCCACATTTAGAGAGAAAAGAACTCAAGTAAACTTTAGAAAGAATTGGGTGATTACAAATAAAAGGAGAAACCCTATTTATATAACCCTAAGGAAGTTAAATAGTAAAGACTAATTATCAACTATCACTTATCAATTAGTCAACTATCACCTACCTATAATTATAATATCTAGATCTACTTGGAAAACTCTAGAAATTTCTAGGGGTTAACCTTGGATTGTCTTTACCCATGTTGGCAAGTTAGATCCTTAATGGCCAGATTGGATCTTCTATAAAGTTAGTCCATTATAATTTATCCCAACTAATCTATGTTATATCATTATTATATCTTCATACTTAAGAACCTCCTCATTTCCATTATGTATTTTGTTTTAATGCACCATGTACTCCTTTATACCCAGTTTTGCATCTTTATGCTAATTGACTCAAATTTCTTCCTTATCATCGAGCACCTCGTTGCTCTTATTCCCTTTTTAAAGTTCTTCCTCTTTTAGTGCAAACTCGTTTTTGCTCTTATGGGTTGTAGAGTAATTATCTCATGACACACTTCCTCATATATTCATGCAACATACCATATGTCACTTACCTTCTTTGATAAGTCCATGTAATCAGTTTTTCTCTTTACTTTAGCAAGGATGCCCCTCTCTACCTCGTAACCCATTTCATATTAATAGGGTCTTCTCGTTCTTCCCTATCCTCCTTGTTAAGGAAACACTTATTTGGTTGGCTCCCACAACCATTTGGGCCTTCCAATGTAGCACATTAGCCCACTCTTTTGTGAGATCCACTTTGTATTTTAGTCAAAGTTTCTTTTCAACTCAAAAAATAGGCCTATTATCTCCTTGTGGGCATTTATGGCTCCTCTAGTCACTTTTGTCCTTCCCTTTACAAATATGTGGTCACCTTTATCCTAGGTGGAAGTTCCTCTAACGACTCTGTGATCAATTTTTCTTTGAGTTCCATCGAGACCACTTTGTGAATCTCAACCTTGAGTGAACTTGGCAACCTTTCTAGTACATAGTCCCTCTTAAATCACTTTCTTATTGTATTGCATCCATTGCTTTATCTCTCTCTCTCTCTCTCTGATATAATCTCATTGCTTGTTATCGCATATTTGAATACTTTACTCAATTAGTCCCACTTCTCAATTGTTTGGTTAACTTCTCCACAATTTGCTCCTCCCCTAATATTTTTGTCAAGAGTCCTCTCAAAGGCGACTCCACCTTCTTATTAATTGGCACCTCACAAGTGATGGGTAAGTTTTGTGCATCTGATTATATACTAAGAGGCCTCTCGTAGTCCGAGAGAGAAAGTATTGACTCTTTCTATGATATTTCCTTTGCTCTATCTAATTGCCTATGATTATCCTCATCACACTTTTGAGCCTACTCCTCTTGCTCCATCTTCTTGCTAGTGATTATGACCCTATAATCAAAAGCATTAGTATGTACAAGAAATATCTCCTCCATCAGAGCTTTCCTTAATTCCTTTAACTATGAAGATTTTACCTTTCTCAGATAGAAGTTTTTCTGCTAGCTCTGCAGTCTTTATGTTGTTGCACTCCTCAATGATGCTTGCTATCTCCTTAGGAATCTTATCCTATTTGGACACCAACCTTGCCACCTCCTCACACACTACATGCTCTTTCTCGCTTGTTTTGCTTTCTTGTATGCTCTGTGCTTCTCCTTGAGCAACATATATACATCCTCAAATTCCTTACACTTCTCCTCAAATTTTTTGTTCTCTTTCATGATCTCTTTCCGCCTTACAAAGATATTGACCTTCTTTGGGTACTCATTAACTCGATGAAGCCCCTCAAAATAAAGCAACCCCATTTTAGCTTCACTTGCTCTTCATAAATCAGCTTCTAATTTAGCCTTCATAACTCTACCAAAGACTCTTCTAGCCTCGTGGATGGTTCGTGGATCACAACCTTCTCAGGTACTTTGTGCACCACCACTCTTTATTCCTCGTGTTCTCGAAACCACTCTAGCATGTCTGCTATTATAGGATAATCAAAGCATCAATATGGTTCTTTGTAAATGATACACTTAGACAAGTCCTCAATACCTTTGACTGCATTAGAGAACTCTTGCGTATAGTCCTACATACTTTCTTTGTGCATAAAATCTATGAGACATGCACACTCCTCTTACATATCATACTCCAAACCCAATAAGTGTAGTCGCGCATACTTCGTCAATCTTGCTTGACTTTATGCTAGCCTATTTGACAAGTAGTCCATGCATCCTTCTTTGAACCCATTATCACAATGATGGTATCTTTCCTTTGACTTCTCGCAACTATACTGAATACCAAACTTCACCTTTTGGAATTTCCTTCACAAGGTAGTCCGTCTATCTTGAGTTCTTGATCCTTCCTTGTGAGACACTACCTTCCTCTCATAGTTTCCCCCTATATCATCCTTGAAATGTAGCACACCTCAAACTAGTTTCCTCTCCTCAAAATAGCATAATTTGAGTACCAACTATCACGAACAAACTTTTTCTCTATTAGTTTTTTGTACGGCCTTAAGCTCCCCCAAGTCTAAGTAAATCTTTCACCAATACTCTCTAACTACTCTTCAAGTTTAGAGAGAAAAAGAACTCACGTAAATTTAAGAGAGAGGAAATATTTGATTGAAATGTTGGTTGGTTACAAATGAAGGGAGAACTTATATATTTATATATATATATATAAGGAAACCAAAAATTAAATGCTAGCTATAAACTACCACCTACCATCTAGCTAATCACCACCTATCTTTAACTACAAGAAAACTTCTACGATCTACTTCAAAAGCTCTAAAAAGCTTGTAGGAGTTAACCTTGGATCTTCTCTATCCATGTTGGCAAATTAGACTTTCGTAAAATTAGCCGATGACTACTGAGTGAGAAGATGACGGTAAAGCAAGCTCATGAAAGTCTATAAGGGACCTGTCATGCATTATCTTCTCCATTTTTGGTACTTGTTGATGTAGGATGCAAGGTGATGATAAAGGTGTAGTAGCACAAATGGTCCTCTATCTAAATCTTTACCTCGAGCTAGTGCATATACTAGTGCGATATAGTCTACGATTACTTTGCTTGAGCTGAAAGGATGTAGCAAGATAACCATAGAATGAGAAATGCAACATTCTCACCTTTATCATGATTAGAATCAGCTAAGAGACGATGGGCCTTGACATACTAGTTGCATCTTATCTTTTTATTTTCCCTAAGAGTTTCTTTGATGGCTTTTAGTCTTTCCTTGATGATTGGACACTCGAATTTAGAACTAGTATAGGGTGTAATAGGGTCACTATGAGGACAGGGTCCAAACAAGGTAGCAAGATCATGTATGGTGATGGTCCTTATCCCCATATTTATAATCAGTTAAGGGGGCAACTAGGTGGTGCAAAAGCCTTTTTGAAGTGAAATGCAAAAAGCTTAGCTGATATGAAGAGGAATACATTAGAATTCGGGCACCAATACAATAATAGTAGGGAGGACAATAAGACTCAAAATTGCATAAAGAAAAGTTCAAAAGAGATTGGTAAACCTTGGAAGAGCAGGATGTTGGTGTTTTTGGAGTAATTTCTTTGAAGGTTTGGAATCGATGAAATAGGGACCTAAAGATCGGTTTTTATTTCCTGGCATGGCAGAATTTTCAATCTGGCAACTAGTCCCAAGAGTAAAGAAAATCACTTTGGTGGGTTATTTTTCTTTGCTCTCTAGCACACTAGAAGGAGTCAATATGTTTCAATGCATGTTGCAAACATAACAATAAGTTAAAATATGATACCGTAATGTTTCTATTGAGAATGAAAGGGTTCGACGCTCCATATTTGTAATGAGGACAAAAGGGGTCAGATGCCCTAACATTCATAGTAAGGATAAACTAAGTACAATGACTGTGCCATAGTGTCCACGATAAGGGTTCGATGCCCTGGTGTTTGCTTTAGGGATGAGCTGAATACGATGTATCAGCGTTGGGTTGAATCAAAAATTTGCATTAAGGTGGCATTTTTGCAAATACTTAAGTGGGTGAAGCAAGAGATGCAAATACATGGGATATGAACTAAACTTGGAATACATGGGAAGATAGTGAAAGTTCATCTAAACTTCACACAAATACTTGAGCATAAAAATGTTGGTGTCCTTTGATTGTGGTTGGTGTCTTTTGGACTATTAGTGTCATTTGGTTTAAAAAAACCAAAAGGACACAAAATCAAAGGACACAAATTGGTTAAATAATTATGAAAGAGTAAGAATAAATTATAAAAATTTGGACATGACTCTTTATAAGTCTTCGTGGCCTTTCAAATCTCCATCCTCCATTACCTATAAATAGACCTCTCCCCCTCATTTGCAAATTGTCCCAATAACTCATTGCATAAGCATTCATTAGCAATAATTGTTCTTCTCTCTTCCTCTCTCGAATCCAAAAGTTCCGGGTATATAAGAGTTCGCCCGAAAGTTTCGAGATACGTGTGCAACGTTCTTAGAAATACCCAAATAGTTGTTGTATCTTGGGGACGATTACCGTAGCCCTGCACTGAAATATACAGGGCAATCTCATCTTACGGAGAAAGTGTCCAACACTTGCCTTGACTATAGTCTGATCCTAATTAAGTACACACCATCCGACGACCCAACAATCGTAAGATGAGATTTGTGTACTTGAAGATGGCATCAACTAGCACTGTCTGAGCACAAGCATGAGCATGGGATGGTGCAAAGCACCATCTAAGGCATGGGCATAGGCGTAGGCCCAGGGCAAGGAATGGGCTCGAGGTCGAAAGCAGGCACGAGCTCGAGGCTGAGAGTGGGTACTTGGGTGCATTGAGGTACACTTGGCACTTTGCACGATTGCCACATCGCAAGGAGCTCGGAGGAGCCTTAAATGTTTTGGAAAATTCTAGAGTAATCTGAAACCCAGATAGTGACAGGATGCAAGGTCGAGAGGAGGATAAGGTCCCTGTCTGTGACGAGACACGAGGCTGGTGGATAAGGTCGACTAGTAAAGGGATGTGATAAGGACTGGATATGGTAGTCAGACAGCTATCTGAAAGGACCCAAAGATTGAATGCCTATCTAGAAGCCTCCGAAGAGATATGATCGCTCACAGACAGCCTGCTAGCCACAGGATGTGTCTGTTTAGAGTGTACTTGTGGCTCTTCGGGATGGCAGCCTCTACCCCTATAAATAGAGGGGTCCTCTTTATTTGCAATCCATCCTAGAGATAAGCATTCGATAGCACCGTCGCGTTGATTATGGTACTGGGAACTATCTACGCCAAAAGGCCAGTGAAGTTCAGTGGCACCGAGTTCAAGAGGTGGAAGCAGAAGATGACTATCTATCTGACTACGCTCAACCTGGTTTGGTTCCTGAAAGAGGATAAAATAAAAAATTGCAAAGGACGAGATGGATCAACAAAAGATTAACGTCCTTAACACGTGGAGTCATAGTGACTTCCTGTACCGTAACTACATCCTTAATGGATTAGATGACACACTCTATAATGTTTATACGGTAGTTAAGATTGCTAAGGAGCTGTATAGTTCACTTGAGAAGAAGTACAAAATGGAGGATGCCGAGACAAAGAAATTCATCGTCGGACGATTCCTCAACTTCAAGATGGTGGACTCCAAGAAGGTCATTGACCAAGTGCAGGAGTTGCAACTGATCCTTCACAAGATCTAAGCCGAAGGAATGTAACTCGGCGAGTCCTTCCAGGTGGTTGCAATGATCAAAAAGCTCCCCCCGCTCTGGAAGGACTTCAAGAGCTACCTCAAGCATAAGAGGAAGGACATGAGCCTAGAAGATCTAATCGTGAGACTTTGGATTGAGAAAGATAATCAAAAATCCAAAGTCAAGCAAGGCAATGCTACCTCTGAGATCACCATAAACCTTGTCGAAAGGAAAGGTGTCAAGAAGAGGAAGAACTCCGGGGATAAGCAGGAGAAGCAAAAGTCCAAGAATAAAAAGATCAAGGGTGATTGCTATAACTGTGGAAAATCTGGTCACAAGGCTAAGGATTGTCGCCAGCCAAAGAAGGACAACAAAGGCAAGGCTAACCTAGCTGAAGACATATCTGAGATGGATCTGCCAGCTGTGGTATTTAAGACTGACCTAGTGGATGATCCGAGAGAGTGGACACATGAGCTACCTGACACATCTGCTCGGACACTCGTCGGACTAGGCGAGGTGGTCCTAAAAGCTAATTGTTAAGCAAATCTTAGTTTCTGGCTCACTGTTAAGTAAAGCCAAATTTTAAAGCTTATATTTGATAAGTTTGTACTGACCAAAATGGGTCAAATTTGTATGCAAGGGTTACCTAGAAAAAGGGGCTCTTTAAGATGAATGTAATAACTATATACCGTACCTTTAATAGTTGGAATAAAGTTAAAGCTTCTTCTTATTTAGCCAAGTATTCTAATTTATGACGGATAAATTAGGATACATAAATTTAAACTCGCTAAGAAAATTAGTAAGTTCAACCCTTTTGATAAATATGAGGTATGTGTGAAGGCTAAAATGGCCAACGCACCTTTTCATTTGGTGGAAAAAAGTATCACGCCTTTTGAGTTCATTCATACGGATATGAAGCACGTGCAAACTAAAGGCAGAAAGATATGCTTTATCATATTTATCAATGACTGCATGAATTACGGTTATGTAGATTTGAGTCGAAAGATCTCGTGGACTAAATTATTAACCATGTGGGGGATTGTTGGTGTCCTTTGATTGTGGTTGGTGTCTTTTGGACTATTAGTGTCATTTGGTTTAAAAAAACCAAAAGGACACAAAATCAAAGGACACAAATTGGTTAAATAATTATTGAAAGAGTATGAACAAATTATAAAAATTTGGACATGACTCTTTATAAGTCTTCGTGGCCTTTCGAATCTCCATCCTCTATTGCCTATAAATAGACCTCTCCCCCTCATTTGCAAATTGTCCCAATAACT